>JAOTJB010341013.1:0-12487 GCA_027123815.1 Erythroxylum minutifolium
GTGGTGACATATAAGTAAGATATGTTATGGTATAAAAGCATGAAGATGAATTAATAATGGTTAAGGTGTTTTTCATTAGATTACGCCCACGTTATGGTAATAAGCTCACGTTTTATGACCTCTGAGTTGGACTCCGAAAATGGGGTCCAACATAAACTGTCGATCAATTAACACAAAAGTGATTAGGTTAGCGTTGATGATAGAATAAATCCCTTTCTCATAATTTGGTAAATTTTTTTGTGTGATTTCCCATTGCAGATTTAGTGGTGCTCAATATTCAATTTCTTTTGTGTTAGTTTTACAAATTAATTTTCTATCAATCATCTTATATTTACTTTTCTATTCATTTTTATTTTCATTTTAATAATTCTTTAGGCCTTAGATAACTTGGAATTAGATTACTTCGACAACTCCTCGAGGGATTGACACCTTACATACTACACCCACGACTTATATACTTGCAGTATATTGAGGTTTTAAATAAATTAAAACTTACCTCAACAAGTTTTTGGGCCGTTGTCGAGGAGTTAGTAGGATTAGTTTAGTTTTTGTAGTCTAAGGCATTCTCATCACTCTTATGTCCATTCATTTGCATGTATAGAAAAGTCACTCAAAGTTTAAGTCGAATCGCTGAAACCCTAGCACTCGACATCACTCACTTGCAATGAGCCATTCAAAGAGCCAATTGTTAAGAATAAGAAATTTAAGAATTGATGGTTGAGGAATTTCATCAAGTTTTTCAATATAAAGGAAACTAAGGGCACCAACCTTAGACCCTCATGGATTTCATAAGACCAGGATTTAATGCAACCAATATAGCTGATGCTAGTCCTCCTGCTCAAGCACTTTCATTTGAAATAAATTTGGCCTTGTTGAACATGGTGCAAACAAATGTGCAATTTTGCGAACTGACCAATGAGGATCCCAATGCACATATAGTGAACTTCCTTAAAATATTTGATACCTTTCGATATCAAAGGATGTTGGAAGACTCTGTTAAGATGAGGGCTTTCCCCTTTACGTTAAAGGATAGAGCCAAAACTTGGCATCACTTTCTTAATCCCTCAAATGTCACAACATGGAGCAATTGTCACGTGCAACAAAGATGTGAGCTTTGCGACCAAGATAATCATGATACCATCGACTGCTTCCTGATGCAAAGTAATGAAACAGAGTAAGTTAAGTATATGGGAGCACAATTTGGTTGTGGCGGAGGGAGCAACCCCTATTAGAATACATACAGTCCTAGGTGGAAGAATCACCCAAACTTTTCGTGGTCAAACAATGCTGAAGGTCAATTTCGACCTCACGGACCTCTTGGATTCCAATAGGAGAAACCTAATTCTATGGACACCAAATTAGGCAAAATCTTGGATAAGACTAGGAGCATAGATGAAGCGCATAAAAGATTAGAGGAAAAATTTCAATAAGTGACAAACAATCATGTATCCTCCATCCACAACTTGGAAGTCCAAATAGGCCAGTTGGCAAATGCACTGTTTGCACAAAATACGGTGAGCCTTCTAAGGAACACAGACACAAACCCAAAGGAAAGGATCATGGTTATCACCTAGGCCATTAAAGAGAAGCTCAAACAAGCTGAATAAGATAAGGAGAAGGAAAAGAAAAGGGTTGATAAAAATCTCCTACTGAATGAACATAACCTGAAGGAAATCAAGGAATATCGACTTGCAATTTCATACTCCATTTTAATATACAAAAGTCAAAAGAAATAGAGTTGAAGTAAGTCCTTGAGGTAATAGAGTAGTTGAAAACACGACTCACTCTTATGGAGTCTATATAAAAGAGATTGATCAATAGAAAGGAGCTAGAAAAGTTGGCGAGTGAAGTAGGAATCATAGAGAACTCTAATGAAATGGCGACATTACCGGGGAAACAAAATGATCCAAGTTATTTTTACATTCTTTGCATCGTAGGTAATGTCAAAGTGGATAAGGCTTTTGTAAACTTAGGAGATGGAATAAGTATAATGCCTTACGCTTTATGCCAAAAGATGAAGTTAGGAGAAATAACACCAACTAAGATGAATGTGCAAATGGCTAATCGATCAATTCATCGTCCGATAGGTATAATCAAGGATGTTCTTGTTGTTGATTTTAGATTATAACTTAAACAAGAAATCTCATTATTTTATAGGCATACAAGATACTCCGCATGTTACTTAGAAGAGTAGGATGATATACTACAAAATCCTACGCATGTTACTAAGAAGAGTATAATGATATACTAAGATATACTAACTTGAAACATAGCGGAATAACTCCTTGTATGCTTAATGTTTTGCCTCCCTTGTGGAGATCCATTATGGCTTCTCCTTTTTCTCCAACTCATCGTGGTTGGAATAAATAGAGTAGACTGATCTTGTCACAACGAACTAAGGTTAGAAGAGTTGCTAACTTGTGAAAGTAGCAATCTTTATGGTTCACCCACAATGCTCTTAATAAGCTTAACAACTATTTTATGGTAGAGTGCTTCAACGTATGAAGACTTGAAAGAAGGGAGTGTTTTCGACCTAAATATAGGGAGAAGAGTGTAATATTTGGCCAAAGTAAAACAACTCTCTCAAAGCAACTACGAAATTCCCTTTTATAGGCCACCAAAAGGTGGCTTTGACAAGTCATGACTCTTCCAAAAGTTATATCTATTGGCAAAATATCATGACTCTTCCAAGAGTTATGTCTCTTAGCGAAACATCATGACTCTTAGCCAAGAGACACATCATTTGACAAAGAGTGATGTATCTTCACTTAAAGTCATGATGGTACACTTAATGACCATTCATTCTTGTACATGAATCCCTTTTTGGCCAAATGGTCATAACCATTGGCCCAACCAACACATCCTTTCATCCAAAATACACATAACTTGGTGAAAGAGTGTCATGTATGTTCATTCTAAGGCAAGGTATATAATGAATCTTCCCTATTAGACAAATTCAACCTCTTGCTTGAATTCATCCTTTCTTGGTTGAATTTATGTATCCATGTGGAGAAAATGAACTTGCACTCTAAATGTATGCATGGGAAGATGTATTATGGCATGCTACAGCTAATAAAACACTAGGGTATTATGGCATGCTACAGCTAATAAAACACCCTAGTGTCCACCATCTAGCACCACCAATTTCACCTAGCACCACCAATTTCACCTACAAATTCCTTCATCTAGCACCACCAATTTCACCTATTAAGCTTTGGGTTTCAACTCTAACTCATCCTCTTTAATTAGCTTTTCTAGCTTAACTAGTGTGTACAAATTTGTAGCTAGCTTAAATTCCTAAGAATCAAAGATGAGTTGGGGTAATCTCAATTGAGTCCAATTGAGCTTGTCCCCAGCTTTCTAGGTATTCACTAGTTTTAATGAGCTCCTATGAGCTCACCTTAAGCTAGCTTTAGACACTTGAGCTGAGGTAAAGTCATGTCAAGCCACTTATAGCTTACATGAGCTTCATTGAGCTCCCTTGAGCTGAGGGTTATCTCCTTACATGAAACCCAAACACTTTCAAACATATCTTGGTGTGTCAAATGGAATTTGTAGCACTTAAGCTATAAAATTCCAACACTTATTAAGGTGGAAAAATTTACCTTTCCCATATGATTCATCATTTTGGACGTGGAGGAAGACTTAAAAAAACCAATTGTCCTTGGACAACCATTTTTAGCCACCGCCTGATCCATTATAAATGTTGATAATGGAAAGTTGACTTTAAGGGTGGGTAATGAGAAGGTGTCCTTTAACGTGTCCAATAATAGAAGAAGCCCTCACAATTCCGTTGACATTATTAAGAGAACCAAGTCTCTTAGAGAAGTTAAACGTAGTGATGATCACAAGGATTCACCTAAAAAGCCACAATCCTGAAGGAATAAATAGAAGAAGAAGACGAAGAAGAAGGGTGGTGGAATCACAGTTTGTTAGCACATTTGCAA
The DNA here is from genome assembly GCA_027123815.1 of Erythroxylum minutifolium. Lineage (NCBI taxonomy): Eukaryota > Viridiplantae > Streptophyta > Magnoliopsida > Malpighiales > Erythroxylaceae > Erythroxylum > Erythroxylum minutifolium. The sequence continues at coordinate 3,948 of JAOTJB010341013.1, forward strand.
TTTATGAGATCTGTGATCATGTTACCATTACACAACTTGTTTAAATTAACATGAACAAAAGAAGTACGTCGAGCTACTAATGGTAAAATAAGCATTGCATGGGAGGCAACCTATGATTTTTATAATTTTCTTATGTCATCTTTTATAGTAAATAGGTTTTGCATCCTGTTTTTTCTTTATGATTGTTTCGAGTCCAGTTGAATATCTTGGGGACATTGAGGATTTGTTGACTTGGTAATATGGTGGAAGGAAAGCACAAGGAGGTGATAATGTAATGATAAGGTATGGAAAGATTTCGGGTATGAAATGAGAAAGAAGAAGCGAAATCTAAAATCATGCAAAATTTTTACAGGGCCACGATCGTGGCATATGAGAGGCAGACACAGTATGTGCAAGTTTTAGTTTTTTTCTTTTAGTTTTACCCATCTTTACCCTTCCTACTCTATATATTTACACTTAACCACATTTTTCTTACACCTTTCACTTTCTCGGTCTCTCTCTAAACCTAAGAACTCAACTCCTCTCACTTCTCTCTACCCATCTTCAAGTCTTCAACTCTCTCCAAACTTTTCACAACCCTCAATCTAATGGGACCATGCCCTAAGCAGACGGTTAAGCACACCCAAACAAAAGGCAAAGTTTAAGTATCGATTGCAGACAACGAAACAGGATAGTGGATTATATCGTACCTTTCTTGATCTTCTCAGAGGATGAAGGTAGTCACTACCACACCCTTAGTTTAAAGAACATTATTGTGCCTAAATACTTAGATTTTGATACATTAGAAACAATAGGATTAAGAGAGAAGGTTGAGACCTTAGAAGGAAGAATTCATTGAGATAAATGTTTGCATTTTAATTACCTGTTTACGAGGAATTAACCCTAGAACTCTTCACAACTCTTCAATATGAACCAATCAACCTTAAGGACCTATAGTTTTGGTTGCAGGATCAATCATACGACTTAAATTATGACATTTTGTGTGAAATTGGTGGATTTCCAAACTCAACCATAGTGGATCAGCACAATGACTTTCCTGCCACCTACTATTGGATTGAATTGATTGGGCTGGAGAGCTTCAATGCTAAAAATGCCCATAATAATATTATCAGAAGCTCAGAACACTTGCTATTGAACAAATTTATGTTTCAAACTGGCTTTGACAAAACTGTAACTAACAAGTGTTCAACAAAAGAATTTCTCATATCATGATGCATGGATCATAACGTCCAAGTTTGTACCTCCACCCATGTCTTTAATGCAATTACTACTTCTTTAAGGAAGAGAAGTGTTATTTCTACTTTCTATTGCTTTTAATTTCCTTTATACCTTGATTTTGGTTACAAATCCTTGTGTTTTGATCCAAATGTGAGATAAATTGAGTGGAAATGATGTGAATATTGCATGAATGCTAATTGGATTATTTTGTGAATTTTGCATGAAGGTTGAAGGGAAAGTTTACATAATTTTCATAAAAAGAAAAATAGAAGAAAGGTGGTGACATAATTTGTCACTGGTGTTAGTCACGGTGGTTATGGTGCCCTCACGGGGGTGACTTAACTTGTCACCTCTGTGACCTATTTTTTCTTTAATTCATCAATTAAGTTTCATGTGCAAGAGAGACGACTCAAAACCCTAAACATAGAATCATACTACAAATAGCTATAGAGGAGAGTAGCGGCAGATAGACATTACACTACCACATATTGCAACAGTCTCTCATTCAAGAGGGACACACACTGACTCTTTTGGGGATAAAATAGATAGAGGGAAAGAAGGTAGATTAGCAAAGAAGAGCTTTGACTGAGAAGATAAAAGAGAGAAAGATTAGTGAAAGGAAGTAGAGGTGGAAGTAGAGTGAGCAGTCGACCATCAGGTGAGAACAAAGTAAAAGCTAATGGCGAGAGCCAATACAGGAAGCTAAGTAGGGAAACTCACTGCACAAGTGCATAACAATCAAAAAGGGAAGTTTCCCAGTCAACCTAATTAAGCCCAAATAGTTACTATTATGAGAAGTGGTACGGTAATTGATAATCATGTCGAGATACCTTCTAATATGTCTGATGCAGGTAATTAAGAGGAGGAAAGCCTCACTAATGAAAAAGGTGAGTAGAATGAAGAAAGCAATGGGCACAACAACCTTTCAAGTCACGTCCAAAAAGGTGAACAACTGGGGCATGCAATCGATTGTAATGAAGAACCAAGACTGCATAAGGTGGCTAATCATTATAGACCACCAATCCCATATCCAAGCCGCTTTAAGGAATTAAAACAAGATAAGCAATTTTGTGATCTTTATAACATGTTTTCCAAAGTTAATATTAACTATCTTTGTGAGGTATGATAAAAAACATTCCAACTTATATGAAATTCTTCAAAGAACTAGGCACTAAGAAATGGAAGTTTGAGCCAAACAAGAAGGTGATAGTTCAGAGATTGCAAATGTGGTCTTTCAGTAGCAATTACCCCTCAAATTAAAAGACCCAGAGAGTTTTCTTGTGCAAGTATCAAGGAGTAACGGTGATGAGTTTATGGGTATGCTTGACCTTGGGGTGAGTATAAACCTTATGCCTTAATCTATTTATGAGAAATTGGATATAAGATAGTTAAGTCCTATAAACATGTGTTTGTAATTAACTGATAAGTCAATCTGTCATCCAAAATGAATAATGGAGGATGTGTTAGTGAAGGTTGGAGGATTGATTGTTCCTATAGACTTTGTTTTCTTAGACATAGGGAAGATTAAAGAGAAAGGGAAGGAGCACACCTTACTCCTAAGAAGGCCTTTTAAGGCCACTACATTTATTGATGTGAGGAACTGGGAATTGAGCATGACTGTTTTGGAAGAAACAGTAGAATTTTCAATCTTTAATGTTGAACCCATTCCTACAACTACTATTTTTGAACTGTTCTTTTGTTGATAAAATTAATGCTGCATATTTTGATTTTTCATTGCAAAAAGAAGAAGAAAAGGAGCTGGACTTAGTTAAAGAGAGTGATGAATGCTGCTAATTGTTGGTCGATGCAATTGAAGGAGAGGTTGGGAAATTCTTTGAGAAAAATCTCAATAAAGAGAAAAAATAGTGGACTCAATCACTTTGAATGATCCACCTCGGGCATAATGGTTAAGGTATTTAAATATGATGAACCTTGTTATTTTCATGATGGGCTGATCTCTTTTTCTTAAGGATTAATGTAGGTATTTTAGTCAAACATACATGATTGAGGGATTGTGTTGTTGTCTTATGTATTGCTATAATTTCTAAACTGAATGGATGTAATAGTATAATCAAACTTTGCATCATTGGTATTAAAAGAAGGATCGAAAGAAAAAGTTTGATATGGAATGAAAAACTGTAGACGTTTAGGATAAGAACTAAAAATATATTAACTTAAGTGGTAATTATTACTCATGTTTAATAATTAATTTTCATGATAAAGTTGTCAAATATGAAAATTAGATTAGTTTGTTATTTGAATTGATCTTATATCCCAACTTTTAATTTTAGTAAGACAATTATGCATTCATTTCCCCTTATTCATGCATAGGTGATTAAATTAGTGAAATTATTTCTCAAGAGTTGTTCACTTTAATTAATCTATTCATTTTTGCTCCTAGTTAATTTCGTTTAATTTTTAGTTTAATTTTGTGATTTCCTCTAAAGCATTTACTCAACAAATCAGGATAGAGTGTTTAGGATTACATTTTTTTATTATTTTTGTTCAAAGTTAATTTAAGTGAATCAATTTCACCTTCATGGGAGACGATCCTAGGTAATCACTATAACTACCTTGTATTCTTGCGAGTAAGATAGCCTAAGTATTTTCAGAACTTATTTGGGCACAACAAGAAGTAATAATTTAGGCATGGGGTACTTATTCACAGCCATTGCGGAATACTATGGTGTCAATTACAATGGAATAACTATCCATCATCTTAAGTTTCTTAACACTCATCACTTGACGAGATTTGAAATCTTGAAGTCCCATCATATGGAAGTTTGAGACATCAGTGCAAAATCTCATCTCAGACCATGGCCAGATAGGCCAGTTTGAGCTTAGCACCACCACAACAGGGAAAGGACTCAACCAGTAAGGAGTTAAAAAAGGAAGAGCCAATGGGATGGGAGAAGGTAATGGAAGCAATCTTAAACACTAACAAATTCATTTTAGAAAATGCCAAGGTGTTAAAGGAGATGATTAAAGAACAAAGACGCCAAAGCTAGGATATACGATGTATTTACAAACATTTAGAGGCTCAATGTGTTCAATACCACCTCTGACATCGTCACCACCTCAATCACCATGACGGGTTCTATACTCTAACCCTTGTCTTTTTTTATTGTTATTTTCAATTGTTCTCATGTTTCTCATGTTTCGTTAATTTTCATTCCCACCTTATGTATTGCTTGTTTTTTCTTCTCACATTGAAGACAATTTATTGTCCAAGTATGGGGAGGGTTGTGTGCATTATATGTTTTTGTTTGAATGTGAATTTTGCATATTATATGTTAGTTTTGTTTAGGATTGCATGATATGATTAGTGTGAATGTGTCAATGGCTAGGACTTAACGAAATCAATTTAGCCTTGGACATAATCTTTTAGGTTGCGAATATTTATTAGCTTGTGAAATTAGTGTTAGGTTGTTTCGGTTAAATATATATGTTAATTAGGATATGGTGTTGATTCGTTCACTCTAAAATTTAACACAATCATTTATAATTTAGTTCAATTGAATATGTAGCATTATTAGTACCTTTTCATGATAATGATTAGCTAAAGAAATACGGTAGGCAATAAAATATATAAAAAATATGTGTGTTTTGTTTAATAAATAACTATTTCATTGGCCATTTTTGAAACAAATCGGGTTATGAATAGAGCTAGCAGCTAGTTGAAAATGTGATGTAGCTGAGTAACTAGGGGACATTTATCACAAATATTTACCTTCATGTCAAAAGGCTATAATGACGTCCCAACCAAGCTGCTTAATAAAAACATGGCCTAGTTTAGTAATCGGGGGACATTCATCATAAATGTTTGCCTTCGTGTCAAAAGGCTAGGTTTACATCAATTAAAAGCAATAAAAATATTCATTATTTGATAAATCCTATAGATCTTAATGAATAGCTCAAATTTTCATGAAAAACTACTTAAGGATAGTTATAATTTTGATTGACTGAATAATTATCAATGTGTGTGTATAAGTGGTAGGAGTTAATGAATTTAACATTAAGGTCTTGATTAGTATGTATATTTGGTCCAAAGTATTTAAACACATACTTCATAAGTTAATAAGTTAGAACAACTTGAGGGATCGTGTTTGTAGTTAAATTTATTTCATGAAGTTTAATGTCATTGATCCATTATTACATATGTGTGTGTTAGTTGTTAATTATTTTTAGTGTGTTTTTGTTTTTACTTGTTTTGTCTTTACTTGAGGACAAGCAAAAGTTTAAATGTGGGGATGTTGATAGTGGTAGGTTACATAATGTTTTAGTAGGTAGTTCAGTATTTTTTTACTTATTAAATTGAATGATTAATGTATGTTTAGGTTAGGATTGTGTTATTTGGTTAGAAATTTATGTTTTGAGTGTTTTATGGGTTAGTGAGCTTAAATTTTGTGTATTTTAGGTGTCTTTATTTGTTTGTTAGTGTTTCAAATCAAATATCGAATAATGGAGAGAACTACATGATCATAGCCCTTGGTCCACGACGTGATAGAAGCATGGAGGGTTTGCCACGATTGTGGCCTGCATGACAGACAACACGAACAGCCTCCCAAACACGACTTACCGAGTGACATTTGGGACTTTTTGGACTCCAAAAAACTAATCATCTATTGCTAACTACCAAATAATAAATTCCTAACTACCAAACTATGCAGTAAATGGTAAGCTAGGATCGAGCTATAAAGAGCTGGGATGCAAATGCTATTTCAAATATTGTAATAAAAGAAAACCAAATAACATAAAATGATGAAGATGAGAAAGCTAATATGTAACAAATGTCACCAAAAAGACAAGCACAAAGCAAATTTAGAAAAGTCTAATAACAATATTAAGGAGGTAGGCTGGAGATAACTTTGGGATTCTGGGATCTTCATTGATCCTTGAATCTAAATAAAAGGTACCCTCATCATGGTGTTAGCCTATGGACTCGATTAAGCTCTCGAACCCTTAATTTCTCTAAAATAGGCAAAACTAATAAGCTCTAGAAATGCCTTCGATCTCTATTTTAACCTAGAATAGGCTCTCTAAGTTCAATAGCGAAGATACATTAGGTAATAAGAAATAAGTAACTTAGGCCACCTACTCATAAGCTCGGAAGGTGTAACCTCAAGTTATGGGATCCTAGATTAGTTGATTAAGTATCCAAACAAATTCAACTAACCTATTGCTACTTCCGAGAATCACTATAGACTATTACATATCACAAGCTCAACCCTAGCCTTTGGATTAGAAAGTTGATCAAACCTATAAGTAATTCCTAATTCATGATATTTGTCCTAAATCCCAAACCAACCTAGACTTACGAGTAACAATTCAAGACAAGTTTAACTCTATTCTCTCAATTTCCATCCCTTTACCCTTATAATATCTCCAAACCCCCAGGTAGTCTAGCCACTCATGTTCATATATAAACAAAACCTATAACATAAACCATTAAACATTCAAATACCTAATAAATTCAATTTTACAAAAATGCATAAGTAAACTAAAACAACCAAGATTAAAACTGGAAAGTTGTAGGAATAAACATCCATTGATATATTACAAAGGTTTATTACAAAATTCATGAGTTTCAACTATAAAATCAATCAAACATTCATTCTAAATATTAGAACACAAGTAAAAACGTGATTAACACTAAGAAAGCTCTAAACTAATGGAATGAATATATTAATACATTTGAAAATAAAACATTGAAAATGAAATGAACTAGCTAAGCATAAAGAAAATAACGAAAGCTTCTCTGCTGCTTCCTTCTCTCTTCTTCTTCTTTCCCAAAGTGGCAGATTGTGTAGCCTCCCTCTAGGTCCTCCTCTCTTTCCTTATAGTATGTTCCATTTAGGGTAAAACCTAGGATTTTCCTCTGCCTCAAAAGTCCAAGAAACTCCTTAAAAACTTAAGTTCAGAAGGCCGTCTGCATTTGTCTATGCCCAGGCCACGATCATGGTCTTTACTGCATAATCGTGGCTAGTTTATCTACTCTCTGTCACGATTGTGGCTAACTCCCCATGATCGTGGCCCTATGCTCAAGCTTATTTCATGATCGTGGCTGACTCCCATGATGGTGGCCCTGTGATCAAGCTTCGATCATGATCGTAACATATTTTCCATGATCATAGCCTTGGTTTATTTCCCAGGTCTTCTACGATTCTCCTCTTAATGCCCTTGATGGTTTCTCCTCCATGGATGGCTACCCAAACTTTATCAAACTTCTTTCATTTAGTATATATTTAGGTTCACTCCTTTAATCTATATGTAAGAAAAAGATGAACATAAATTGAGTATTTAAACACAACAATAGGATTGAAAAGACATTGAAATGCATAAGAAAATATAAGATAATTCAATCCTTTCAAACACCCACATACTTGAACTATTGCTTGTCCTCAAGCAATTTAAAAATAAACAAGATATTATGTCAATTTGTTTTCAAAGAAGAGCGAGTATATGCAATCCTTCAAACTTCGACAAACTCAAGTATAGAGCTACTACATATATCATAATCTTTTCATCAATGCACATAAACAAAGTCAAAGGTAGAAACCATTCATCAAAGGTAAATAAAACTCAAATGGATTTTCGTCACGATGTTCACTCATTTCACTCAAGTGTTTAAGGTGGTGTTTCACTCAATACTCCCTTTAAGAGATACACTACTATTGTTAAGTCAAGAGGAATTTACGATGACTAATTTTGATGACAATCAAATAATAATAATGTTAGAAACAAAAGAACGTCTTTGACAAGTATGCTAAGTGTGCAGACGCAAAGACAATACAGACGTAAACGCAAAGACTATGCAGACGTAGACGCAGACGCAGACACAAAGACAATGCAGACGTAGACGCAGCCATAGATACAGACATAAATGCGAAGCCAAAATAGAAGCAAATAAGACATAGACGATATCACAAAGATACACTAGCATGTCAGACAGTTATTTAGTCAGAGTTAGTTACAGAACTCAACTAAAGAAGTGGTTATCTAGAAGCAGTTATCAAGAATCAAGAAGCCGTTATCAAGAACAAAGAAGCAGTTAGAGACGAAAACTATAAATATTAGTCCCAGTCGAAGATGAAAAAGAATTATAAAAAGACAGAGAAAAACTTAGACAAGTTAGAAAGACTAGATAATCTAAGAGAAAAGTCTTACTGTGCTTACTTAGAATAGAGCTCACATTTGTAACATCCCCTCACCAATTGCTAGTGAATAGTGACATATGCATGCATTATACATGCACATGCATAGTAGATAAGTGAATGTTGCACATGAATTGTTTGTACATGCATACATGATGTTTCCCGGTT
>JAOTJB010341032.1:0-12486 GCA_027123815.1 Erythroxylum minutifolium
TCTGAGAAGGTCTAGGAGATCATCGAATCTTTAACTAGAAATTTATCAACTAAGTTTGTATAGGGAAAGTCAAAAGCATCCCTTTTTAAGGTTCAAACATTTTTAGAACTAACATCATAAGTAACTAAACTTTCAATCTAGAGGATGTGATTACATTGTGACATGGGTAACAAAGGGGTGTGTTATTAGGTATGACATATATAGGTATCATTCTTATTCATACATGAATATGGAGCCGATCTTGAATTACTATAAGAAAGTTGGCTACCTATTGAGGAAAATAATTTGTTAAGAATAATTCATTCTTTAACACTTACAATTTAGGGTAGAACATTTACCTAAAGTTCTCGTAAAAGAAATAATGAAATGAACTTGTTATAGCTAAAAGAAGTTCTAATAATAACCTCTATTTTAATAGTAATCATCATCACAGGATAATGAGATGGAAGAGATGTTCAAGAAATTCATATCTTCCATCAATACAAAATTGGAAAAAGTTGTTGTAGTTAAGTAGTCATTCATTTGTAACTTAGAGGTGCAAATGAGTTAACTAGCTAAAGTGGTGAGTGAATAGGTTCAAAAAAAGCTTCCAAGTAATATTAAAGTGAACCCTAGAGATCAAATATGGATTATACCTTTAAGGAGGGGTAAAACTCTTGAGCCTAAAGTTAACAGGAAGAAAGAAGCTAGAAAGTTAAAAAATCCTTAAGAGGAGAGTAAGATTGAGATGGACAAAAGTAAATCATTATTGATAACATCTTTAACCAGTGTTGATAAGAAGAAAAACCCTTAACACATTATAAAGCCATACATGATGTGAGCAGGAGCATGGATCGCCATGGAGTTGGTATGAATTATAGAGGCAAGGGAGGGGAGCTAGGGCCAAGTGACTTAAGGAGGCTCTCTATGCACATGTGGGCTATCTTTTGGAGATGATGGAATAGTCCAATCTTGTGAGAGGAGAGCTTTATGGATCCCAACCTAAATTGATCCATCTAACTCAAATCTTTGGATCGGATACCCTTGGGAGTTGAAGACTTAGACTATTAAGCTTATACATTAGACCTTTCAATTATTTTAGGTTAAGACACCTTTTTTTTTGGGGCTAACTCATGTTAAAACCTGAGTACTTGTTATTAAACCTAGGTATAAATAGGTTTATTAAGGGTTATTGTAGGGGGACTATTATTTTCTTGATTGTGTCATTGCTATAGTGAGGTTTATTCCTCTTGTTCTTGTTTCAACATGAATCAATATTTCACTTATCAATTTTCCCAAATTGTGGCGTGTTTGTTTGATTCACCTTTTTGGTTTTAGTTCTAATCTTCTAGGTTGCTTGAATCACGTATTCGTGAGGTCTAGTAGGGATTGAATCTTGCGTATCCTCTTTTTTTGTTGAATTTCGAATTTTGTTCTTCCTTGTCCTTCTGTACCGAAACTTCTAAACATCTACAAACCCATTAAGCTGACCCCACCATCATTAACTTCCAAGAGTTTTTGGATAAACTTTCATCGAATCACCTCTGTGCTCGCGTCAATACGTGCCACCAATGATTTTGAATTATAGTTAAATTGTTAGCATATTTTATTGTGTGTGCTAAAGATGGCTCCTAAAATAAAAAATCGTGGCTAAGGAAAAGAGGAGTCATGCCACTTCTTCTTCTGTACCACCTTCTCTAAAGGAAGTTCCTAAGTTACAAACCAAAAAAATAAAGAATGGTATAATAAGATATGCAACAATAACTTGATAGTTGAAAAGACTATGAGTGTTAACATTAAGAGAAGCTTCAGGTTTCATAATTATTTTTTGTAATTTGAGGTGAGAAACGTCGTTCACTCTTTAAGGAGATTACTACCCAAAGTTGATGAAGCAGTTCTATGCCAACATCATTGACAGGTCTAAACTAAGTATGATGGTAATATAATCCTTCATATGAGTCATTGAGATTGTTGTATTTGAAGAGGAGCATTTTAATTTTCCATTAGACGGTAGGATGCTAAGTTTTCATAATCGGAAGCCATCAGGTCACTATGAGTGGAGCCAGACTAAATTACATTGGTTAGGGTTGGAGATTACTTGAAACTAAAAGGCTACTTTTTTAATATAAGCACCAAGCTATACAACCTTGGTTAAAGGCTTACGCACTAACCACAACATACTCAGTCCAGTAGATTGAACTAACTCCAAACTTCAAATTTGTACATTATAGATCTCCTTTACAATGGTTTCAGAAAGGCTCCACTGGTCAGGATATCATTTTTTATGATGTAGTCTATCAATAATATGGTTTGACATTAGTCAAAGATAAAATATATATTCTTGATATTGATCAACCATTTGTTGAAAAACAAAGAGTGGACCCCTCTTGTAACATCCCGTTTTCATATAACGGGTGGAACCATAGAAACGGGTACACGAGAGATCAATCAGAGAAATTATGAAAAACACATCTCATGCTCATGCAATTGTGAACAGTGATTTTTGGACATGAAAAATATCTGTACATGCATTCATGACATTTTTCTGGTATAATTGTGAATAAATGAGAATTTTTGAAAAATAGTCTTGAGTGTGTAAAAATTGAATTGGAGAGGATCATTAGGGTTTTCTGATTTTTAGAGAATTATAGAAATTTTTTGAAAATTTTTCAGAGTCATTTCCGGACACGAAAACTGTCAAGAGACAGAATAGAGGTTTACCGGCAGTGAAATGTATTTTTATGTAATTTGAAATGGGCCCAAGTGCCTAATAAAAGTTCTGTTGATTTCATTACTTGTATCAAATGATTATTAAACAAAGTGGAATATTTTGGTTATTGATCTTCTATAACTGATGTTTGTGGTTTATGGTTGGAAAAAAAATTATACCGACTTTTAATTGTTAAGTTATGTGGCACGCTACCCTTGCGGGGCACAGATTCAGATATCACTATCGATATCGGGTTTGGGTCCAGCGGGAGTGGGGTGTTACATGCACTCCTCATTTCTTCTCCTCTTTTATCTTTAGTTCACCCTTCAAGTTGCTCTTTCCTTCTTCCTACATAAAAATAGTCAATTCTCGCCCTCAATTAACATCAAATACATAAGAACAACAATGAAAATAAAACTTAATGAAAACATATAAAATGAATCCTAAACTAGAACAATACTCAACAATTATGCTAGAAAACATATGCCAATTACCTATAAAAACATATCCTAATGCACACCTATCAATACCCGAGTTGAACAAACATTACAGGATATTCCTGTTGTTAGGGATTTTCTAGAAGCTTTTCCCATTGAATTACTGGGATTACCACCAAATAGGGAAATGAAGTTCACCATTGATCTTGTCCCAAATACTGCTCGCATATCTACTCCTCCTTATAGGATGATACATGTGGAACTTAAGACTTAGTTGTAGGAGTTGTTACATAAAGGTTTTATCAGACCTAGTGTGTCACCTTGGGGAGCTCCAGTTTTGTTTGTGAAGAAGAAAGATGGGACTTTGAGATAGTGCATTGATTATAGACAATTAAATCGGGTGACAGTGAAGAATAAATATCCCCTACTGAGAATAGATGATTTACTTGATCAGTTATAAGGAGCTCAAGTATTTACTAAACAGGATTTGAGGTCAAGGTATTATCAATTGAAAATAGTGGAAGCTGATATACCAAAGAGTGCATTCAAAACTAGATATGGACACTTTTAATTTTTAGTGATGTCTTTTGGATTAACGAATCCTTCGACGAATTTTATGACATTGATGAATAAGGTATTCTGACTATACTTATATCACTTTGTTATTGTATTCATAGATGATATCTTGATATATTCGAGGAGTATAGAGGAACATTATGAGCATTTGAGGTTAATTTTACAAATAATGAGAGAGAAGAGATTGCATGCCAAGTTCAGTAAGTGTGAATTCTGATTTGATTAAATAGTGTTCTTGGGTCATGTAGTGTCTGGACTGGGAATGCAGGTAGACCCGAAGAAAGTAGAGGCAGTGATGAAGTGGGAAGCACCTAGAAATATGTCAGAGATTTGGAGTTTTCTCATACTAATAGTTTATTATAGAAGGTTTGTTGAGGGGTTCTCATTGATCTCAGCCCCTTTGACAAAGCTCCTGAGGAAAAATGTACCTTTTCGATGGATTGATGATTGTCAATGGAGCTTTGATGAGTTAAAATGTCGATTAACTACGACACTGGTGTTGGCTATTTCATCTGGATCTGGAAGATATGTTGTATACAGTAATGCTTCATACCAAGGTTTAGAGTGTGTTTTGATGCAATATGGTAGAGTGATTGCTTATGCTTCGAGACATTTAAGGTCTTATGAGTTCAATTATCCAGTTTATGATTTAGAGCTTGTTGTAGTAGTGTTTGCTTTGAAAATTTGGAGACAATATTTATATAGTGAAACATTTCAGATTTTTACAGATCATCAAAGTTTGAGATATCTGTTAAGTCAAAAGGAATTTAATATGAGAAAAAGGAGGTGGATGGAGTTGCTTAAGGGTTATGATTGCACGATAGAGTATCATCCAATTAAGGCTAATGTTGTAGCTGATGTATTAAGCTGGAAATCTAATAGTAGTGTAGCACAAATTCAAACATCGAGGTTACCAAATCTAGTTCAACTAAGAGCACTAAATGTTAAGCTAAGTTTGGGACAGAATGAAGTATTGTTAGCTACATCAAAGCTTAGACCAGTATTACAAGAAAAGATCATAATACCTCAAAGCAAAGACCCATAAGCAGTGAAGATTGTAGAGAAAATAAAATAGAATCTGAGTTCTGAGTTTAAGTTGAGAAATAATACAATGTGGTTGAATCAGAGATTATACGTACCAGATGTTGATAGTTTGAGAAGGGAAATTTTGAAAGAAGCACACATAGCAGCCTATACTATGCATCCTAGTACTACCAAGATGTACAATACTCTTAAACAACATTTTTATGGTTAGGGATGAAGAAGCAAGTTGCTGAGTATGTTGCCAGTTGTTTGACATGTCAACAAGTTAAGGCAGAAAATCAAGCTCCAATTGAAAAATTGTAGTCATTACCTATTCCAGAGTGGAAATGGGAGAGGATTACAATGAATTTTATTATGGGTTTGCTGAAAACTCTAAGGCAGCATGATACTATTTGGGTCATTATTGACAGATTGACAAAATTAGCTCATTTCTTACCTATTAGAGAGTATAACAAACTATATCAATTAGCTTGGAGATATGTAAATAGGATAGTGAGGTTACATGGAGCCCCTATGTCTATTGTGTCAGATTGAGATCCCATATTTACTCCTAAATTTTGGGACAGCCTACAGACAATATTAGCTACAAAGCTAAATTTTAGTACAACGTTTCATCCTCAGACAGACGGACAGAGTGAGAGGACTATTCAGACTGTTGAGTATATGCTTAGGTCTTATGTTTTGGAGTTTCAAGGAGCATGAGATGAATATGTAGCTCTTATTGAATTTGCGTACAATAATCAATATCATAGCAATATTGGTATGGCCCCTTATGAGGCATTATATGGTAGAAAGTGTTGAGCACCTTTGTACTGGGATGAAGAGAGCCTAAGGATTGTTGAAGGCCTAGAGTTGATTCAAGATACCATTGATAAGGTAAAATTGATTCGCATTAGGAGTAAGGCGGCTTAAGATAGGCAAAAGAGTTATGCCTACCAGCACCAAAGAGATATGGAGTACCAAGTAGTAGACAAGGTATTTTTTAGAGTGCCGCCCTGGTGAGGAATGCTAAGGTTCGGTAAAAAGAGAAAGTTAAGCCCTAGATATATCGGTCTTTATGAGACTACTGTAAGAGTTGGACCATTAGCTTCTAAATTAGCTAGAAATGTCTCAAATTCATAATGTATTTCATGTTAGTATGCTTAGGAGATATTGGTCAGATCTAACACATAGATTACCGGAACAAGAGGTTAAGAATGCAACTAATTTGAGTTATGTAGAGGAATCGATTGAAATAGTTGGATACCAAACTAAGCAACTAAGAAATCGAGTAATTCCTTTGGTTAAATTCCTTTGGTGGAATAATTCGAGAGAGGAAGCTATATGGGACACTGAATAAAACATGAGGAAACAGTACCTCCATCTATTTGATCAATCAGGTAAGAATTTCAAGGACGAAATATCTTCAGGAGGGGATAATTATAATCCAAACCCACTAAAGGGTTAAATATTAGATTACTAAATTACATTATATTAGAATGAATTTGATGCATTTAGAATATGATTTTTATGATTTCATTCACATGCATAATATGGGCATACATACATGAATTTTGATTTAGAAAAAAATTACGCTCAATTAACATATTCTAGGGGTATGAAAGTTTCTAAATAATTGAAACATGATTGTGCATTTCTAATGTCTTGTATTTTGATTTACCAATTAAAAGAATTGATGGATTACAATTAGTAATTTGGAGTTATTTGTCACAATTGGAAGATTGATGGATTAATATGTACATTTAGACTAGGAAAACTTTCAAGTAATAAGACATCTGACATGTGAAAGTTTAGGATGATTAAGCTTATAAAATGAGTGACAAATGACTTAGAGAATTGAGTGAAAAATGGCCTAGGAACTAAGTGACATTTGGCAGCCTAAAGAGAGGACATGTAGCTGGTCTGGACACTTGACAAGTGTCCTCTCCACTCACATCACACAACACACACATGGCAAAATCTCTTCATTTGTTGTTTCTGTTGTACTCTCTCCTTCTTCTCCCTCTCACTATCGAAATGTACTTCCTTCTCACATCTTTGTGTTTTTCCTAAATTTAGTTCAATTGCCACACCAAAATCCATGTGAAAATCCTTCATAAAGATAGTTTTAGAAGTAGAATATTATTGAATTTGTTGTCGTCTTCTTGTCTTTGTTGAAACCATCCTACTCCCACTTTGTTCTCGAGATGATCTTGCATGCATGTGAGGCAAAGCAGGCTTGATACATTAAGGTGGAATTTGAGCTCAACAAGTAAGTAAAATATTGATTTTTGTGGCATGTGACATGATGACTAATTAGGGCTGGATTGACTGTAGTGTTGATGTTGAAGTTGTGCTGGAAAATGATGGATGAATTAGTTACTTTTCTGTTATGTTTTTTAATGCATGAAAATAGTAGTTTATAGTCTGTTATATGGATAATCTAATTTGGGATTTGAGGTATAATTGGTGATGAATTCAGGCTAGAGATAGGTGTTAATGAAGTGTTTTCAAACATGGAAAAGTTAGGATTGTATGTATGATGGTATAAAATGAATGGTAATGAAACAAATGAGTAGATTTTGTGGGATTTAATGTAACCAATATGTAAGCTAGACTAGCATGAAATGAAGTAGCTTTATAAGACATGAAATTTGGAAAAAATTCAAGTGTAGTAATGTCTTATAGTATGTGAAATTTGTGGAGAATTGAGGAAGAAAGTTTGTGCACAATCACATCGTGGCCTTCAGTGCACGATCGTGGTTTATTGCAGTTGCTTCTGTCACAAATGTGGAAAGGTCTCCCATGATCGTAGGCCTAATTTTGGATTGAAAATTTCTGCTTTATGTACATGTTGAACCATCTGAGGAAAATTCAACCTAAATTGGTGTATTTGGACTTGATTAAAACTTATAATGAATCTAAATTGTTGCTTGATTAATTGGTTAAAGAGCTTAATAATTTTAGGTTCTTAATTGATGTCATAACTTAAAGAATGTATTATTTTGGTATCAATGTAACCTAATCTAGAAAATATGATGTGATGAAGGAATAAAGGTATTCTTATGAATGCAAACATGATCATAAGGATTTGAGTAATATGTATTAGGTATGGATGAATGAGAATTGGGAAATTGTATGATTATATATTGCTAGAAAAGTTTGGAGAATGTATGATTGATGAATTTGGACTAGATCAAGCTATAATGTTTGAATGGTCAAGATATTTGTATAAGAATACATACCCAAAAAGTCAATTAAGCATGCATTGAACATGACACATATACATGTGCATGATTGTATATTCATATGATCAAACAAATTAGTGATTTATGAACTATGTGTGTATTGCAAACGATAGACACGCAAGGTGATCTTCAATATCCAAAAATTACTAGAACATCGAGGCAATAGCTTTTCTAGAGTATACTGTAAGTTAACTTAGATATGTAAACTCAATTATATGTGCTTCTGTATGAATTTAATGTTTAACCTGAAATATATGTACAATTGATTGATAAATATCAGACTTAGTTCCAAGGAGCTTGAGATAAGGCATGAGTATACTGAAATAGAAGCAGGCATATGAAATGATTCATCTCATCACATTGAAATGCAAGATCAGATAAAGGAGTTGTGACTAGAGTGACCAAAGTGGGAAAATAGAACTTTGAGTTCAGGATTGTGATAAAAGAGCCTCAGGCTCAGATGACATGGACTCGGTATCCACAATAGATATTGGTTAGAAATGATCTCGGTGTCTGCAATGGATACAAAACAGTAAATCAGGTTGATAGGCACTTGGTCATAATAAAGTAAAAATGAAAATGGAGACATATATGCATTTGCATATACATTCCTACATATACCCTATGATTGAATTAAAATGAATTACTAAATTGTTTTGAAGTAGTGAATTACAGTTGAAGTAAATGGAAGATGTATTGTGATATGCAATGCTAGCTTCCATGATGTAATTGTTGAAGTATGATGAAATGTGATATGGTATTCAATACTAGATGGTATGATATACTTGTTGAATTGGATTATATCTTGTTTTTTGTGATCTGACTTGAGTGAATACATCATTGATGGTTCACTCACTAAGTTTGCAAACTCATTAAAATTGTAATGTTGTTTATCAGGATCAAGGGAGTTTTAACTACTAAGGTGTTATAGTAGAAGTCTAGTACTTACATTTTAGGGACGAGAATGACTCAAAGGTCTGATCAGTTGAATTTGAGAAGTCTAGTTAGAGTCTTATGTATTAGCATCCCATTTTATGTTATATTTTTGGTACTGAGAGTAAACTCTGAAAAATGTTGTGTAATGTATATATGTGGATTTTGATTGTAATGTTACATGTGACTTTTATGTTTGTGAAAGAAATGGAAAGAATTAAACACTTAGAATGCTTATGATATTTTTGATGCCTTTAATGAATTAGTTTGATTGTCTTAATATACCATTTTCATAAAGTATATTTTTGAATGTCCTTTGGTATGGTTGGGCATATGCTATATGGGAGTGGTATGTTACAAGTTGTCACCTAACGGAACTAAGAGTCACATAAGATGTAATTAATAAAGTTTTATTTACCTAATTTAGGTTTAGTTGGTTTGTTGAGCAAATTCAAGATCAACTATATTTGAATGAAATCTTAGCCTACTAGAAAGATTAGAATAACTTACAAATAGTAGGGAGGGCTATTATTTCGAATAAAATAGTGGGAGTATCTAAATGCATGAATAAAGTCCTAATCTTATTTGGTAGTCATGGCATATAATTAATTACTTTCTTTTCTTACATTTATATTTTTTTTGAATGGAATTGACCTTGTTTAGTATAGTTGATACTAAGTTAGTGAACTAAATTTCTTGGATGTAGGATATGTTTGAGAAGAGTTCTCAAAAGTTAGATAGAAAATTTTATATCCATTATGTTGTTTTTCTATCATCCCTATTGAGGATTCGGTGACAAAGTTTTAGAGATATATCAGTCATATAGATGAAATCATGTATTGAAATTTTTTGTTGACTAATGTCTCATAAACTTTGAAGACAATATGTAAGATGTATGTCAACAACAAGAAAGCAAGAATCAGGAGGTTGCATAGAGTATAACTGAATGGTATAGTATCGGAATTGCTTCACTTAATTTATCCTACTAAAAGCATAAATATAAACATCAGTTAAAGGCTCTGCTATAGTATGATAATATTTGTTATAAGAAGAAAAATGATTGCATAAATTTTCTTACCTATACTTGATATGATAGAGATCATATATATTTCTAATTCATGCTTTTGAATATACAATATTGAAATTAGATTCAAAATTATTGTAATGTTGAATGAATGATAAGAAACAAATTGTTAAGTAAAAGTAGTTGATCCAATTTTATACAAATAGTTTCTATGTATTGGATCAAAGGAGACTTATACTTAACATAAGTGGCAAGAATATAAAGATGGATAATCAAGACTATCATTTTATGTCATGTTGGTTAAATCAACAAAACAAGAATCATAAAGTCATATATAAGGATATGTGTATCCTTATAATTATTAATCATATGAAATTTGTGAAACTTGTCAAGTTGAAGAATAACCAAATCAACTTTTGATAAAGAGTGATGATGGTATTGAATTGTTAAGTTCGTACATATGGTGTAATAGATGGAATAACAAGTCATAAAAGGATAATACTTATATTTCATTAGATTACTAATGGCTTTATATCATACAGTTATATGTATTAAATGAAATAATGATTTAAAATTTTGAAAAGTTCAAATTATTTAAAGCTAAGTAGAAACTAAGCATTGAGAGTGCTGAAGCACTTCGATGACATCATTTTGGTAAATTTTAAAATTTTGGTTATCTATAAGGAATGAGATTCTCTAATGAATGCTTGCATAAATAAATTAGTAAGATTATGGATTTATATAAGGAGGAAAATATAATAAAAGATATTATATGATGCAATATTATTTCTTCTGTAGCTATGCCTAATACAATGACTTACTTTCAATAGTTCCAATTGAATCAATTAATAAGATTTGATATTAGATATGAAATGTTACCTCTTTAAAAGATTCAAAGTTACTGATTCAAGGATGCAATGCTTAGTTGAAACATATATTATCCATTAAGTTTACAACTAAATTGGATAATAAAAGGTTATGAGACATCCAAAAGGTTGATATAATCTTACAGACCTATTAAATAAATTGTTAGTTTCAATGTGTACTTATAGGAGAATGGTTCTCAAGATAAGTAGTAGGAGTAAGATGAAATTTGAAAGGTTCAAATCTCATAATAAGACATCCAATTAGAACTATTATTGATACATTTGATGTATAGTTGAAAGGCTACAAGACATTGAAAGTTCATTTCATGATAAATTCGAAGAGTTTATTTTGGAGATGATTGTGAATTTATCTCGTCTAAAAGAAGGCTAGTGGAAGTATAGTTTTCCTCTTTAGTGGGATTATGTAAAAAAATATTGCTCATAGAGAATAACAATTCTAATTTTCAATTGTTGAAAGTATAATTGTCCAAGAATAACTCTTTTTGGATATGAAAAAGGTAACAACTTAATTCTAAGATTTAGATCTATAGAGATAAGATGGAAGTTTTTTACCTATTCTAAGTCCAAGTGCATTGATAATGTACTAAAGGTGTTTAGTATTTGAGATATCTGATACTTGTAAAGAATTAAAGATATCCATTATTCTATGTACGCGTCAATAGTTGAGTTTAAGGAGATAAAGATATTTACTTTAGAAGTAAATCCTACTTAAGGTCTATTTTACTTAAGAATAATATCATACAAGATTGGAAAAGTTCCAACACAGATATGTTTGCTAATTAAGCTACATTTTTCATTTAGTGGAAATGGTTATTTAGATCAATAAGTTCTTTGGTGAACTTGATATAGTTCCTTGCATTGTTTAAGACAGTAATGTACTGTGAAACGTTAGAGCCATTAGGCGTGTCAAAGAAGCTAAGATCTCATTAAAGATCCAATGATGTATTTAGGCAAATTTTCTTAATTATGATGATAATTAAGATGGAAGTTGTAAGATTTAAGCAAATGCTTACTATAAAGAATTTTGTAGAATTTTCTCATTAAATCACTGTCCTAGCGGTAGTATAATCATCATATGATGATATGGTATGAAAAACTTAAGCGATTGGCTTAGTGCAAGAAAGAGATTGTTGGTTTATGCCCTACAGTCAATCGTTTTGGTTGTATTTTAGTGATAATATAATTTAAAGACATTGTTTATCATGTACATATTTAGATGTTTATGATAAAGTCCATGGGATAATTGTCCATTGCAAACAAATCATAATGAGATTATAATTATCATATACATATTTAGATATATATGATAAAGTCCATGGGATAATTGTACATTGCAAACAAATCATAATGAGATTATAATTATGAGATTCATATTGCATTTATGTATTATCCTTAAGTTGTTCCTAATCATTGTTCTATTAAGATTGAACATTAATAGAATGCAAAAAGACTAGCACATGTTACGTTTTTCCTTATGAAGGAGTAGATGATCTCATAGGTTAAAATATAGAGATACTTAACAAACATGTGGGTGCTTGTTAGAGAACAAGTTAGCTGGACAAACCAGATATAAGAAATCAATTTGGAATATTACTTGTATATTTATAGAATTCTCATTGTGATGATTGTATAAATGACCCTTTGACTTGAGGTCACTAGAATTATCTTG
>JAOTJB010341122.1:0-12478 GCA_027123815.1 Erythroxylum minutifolium
TCATTTGTGTCTTGACACATGTCTCCAATGCATGTCTACCATTTATCCCCTATGTAAAGCTACCATTTGTCTCTTAGCTATTAGTCCACATGTCACACATTAATTGGTCCATTTGTCACTCCATAATTAGTCCATTTGTCCTTCATCTAAGCTACCAAATATCACACTTCCATTTGTCTCTTATTTCTACATTTTTCTTAGTCTAAAATACCACAAATTTTTAGAAATTTCCAAAATGTCACCAAAAAATACTAAATCAATTCTAATACACACCAATTCAATTTTCAAGACAAATAATTCACAATTCACATTTTAATCGTAATAAAATCACTTATACCCGAAAATATCAATGAAATGCTTGTACAATTATTGTAATGATTGTCAACATTATTCACATGTATGACTATGCCATATAATGCATGAAATGTATTTCTAAATCCTCAATAAACTCTCGTGTATGGTATCCTAGGGTTCTAACCTTGATCATGGAAAAATAGGGTGTTACACCACTACTTTCCGAGAACAATAAGGAATTGTGGCTATTAATCAAATGACAAAGATGCAAGCTAAAATTGACAACTTAACTCAACTACTCAACAAATAGACCATGATATGGTGAACTATTTCTTGATAAATGAAAGTGATCTAGAGCAAGTGAATTATATGGGAGCTCAATATGGATGAGGAGGAGGAAACAATCCTTGCTCTAACACTTACAACCCTGGGTGGAAGAATCACCCTAACTTTTTCTGGACAAACAATGCTACAGGACAGTTCAGACCTCAAGGAAAACTAGGCTTCCATCAAGATAAATCAAGCTCAATGGAATCCAAGTTGGATAAGATTTTACATAAAATTGGAGGCATGAAGGATGCATATAGGTGGCTTGAAAACAAATTTGAGCAAGTCACTAAGAACCATGCCTCTTCAATACACAATCTAGAGGTCCAAGTAGGTAGTAGAGGCAATTTCTACTCAGAATGTAGGAACCCTTCCAAGCAATGCTGAGTTTAACCTAAAGGAACAAATCATGGCCATCACTTAGACCTAGGAAAAGAAACTTGAACATGCGAAGGAAGATGAAGCTAAGGGAGAAGGATAAATAATTATGGAATTCCTTCAATGTGAGCTCATAATTGAGCAATTCGAGAAACCTCGACCTAAATTTTTGTACCCTATTCTAGCTCAACGGAAGTCAATTTCAAGTAGGGTGATGAGGAATTCTAAGGAGGTTAAATTAAGCAAGGTTGAAGACATAATGGAGCGTCTTTAAATGGAGCTCACACTAAAGGAATCAGACAAGAAGAAGGTTAAGGAGTGCATAGTAGAAGAAAACCCCAACATAGCACAGAAGAAAGAAGACCCAGGGGATTTTTACGTTCCTTATAGTATCAATGGAGTTGAAATAGACAGGGCATTCATATATTTGGGAGCGAGTATCAATATGATCACCTATACCTTTAGTCAAAAATTAGGGTTAGGAGATTTATAACCTACAAAGATGCTAGTGAAGATGGTAGACAGAACAATTCATCGACTAAAAGGGATTATTAAGGATGTGTAAGTACAAATTGATAAATTTATCTTCCCCACAGACTTCTATTTATTAGATATTAGAGAAGATGTTGAAGCCCCTATGGTGCTTTGATGACCATTCTTGGCTACTTCCCACTCTATAATTGACGTTGATGGGGGTGAAATAACTCCGAGAGTCGGCAAACATCAAATAACCTTCAAAGTATTGAAGAAAGAAAATGGTTCTCCCTTACCTCCAACTAATATCAAGGAAACCAAACCTCGATGACAATGGGAAGATATTAAGGATCCTAGCAATGCATCTAGAAAGAAACGATCGCGAAGAAAAAGAAGAAGAAAGGAGAATCAGTGGGAGAGTGGAATCCAGAGTATGGTAGCTCATGTACAAATTGTAAGATCAATGACTGTGCTACTAGTACACGATTTATTTGAACCACTTTGAGCACAAGAAGAGTGTCAAGCTAAAGACGATAAAAGAAGTGTTGCATGGGAGATAACCCATGTTCTATTAATTTGATGTTATTTCCCTTGATTTTTAGATAGTTGGATTCCATAGTTAGGTTATTTCGTTTCCAAATAAAATCGAGAAGGCATAGGACTCGACATGAATTTGATGATTGAGGAATTAAGCAAAAGAGAGTTGAAAGGGCTATAAAAAGTTAAGAAGTGATTTTGGAAAAATGAAGAAGGACAAAAGAAAAGAAAACTTAAAAATTAGTGAAAACATTACAGGCCACGATCATGGCCTATAACAAGGTAAAAAGAGGCACACGAATTTTATATTCATTTTTACCATTTTACCCTTTATCCACACATATGTTCATTTCTAACTTCACTTTTTCAAGTGAAATTTGTGGTTTTTTTCAAGTCGTCCGTAGTAGGTCAACACGATGATTTCTGTGTCACCTCCTACTGGACTGAACTAATTGGGTTAGAGTGTTTCGATGATAAAAATGCACACAACATCAATAGGAGCCATGAACACTTATTGCTACACATATTTATGTGTCAGATTGCTTTTAACAAACTGGAAACGAATAAGTGTTTTATGAAGGAACTTTTCATGTTATGGTATATAGATCACAACATCCCAGTTTACACAACCACCCACATCTTTAATGCAATTATTGGTACTCGACATAAGAGGACCAATAACTTAGGAATGGGTTACTGGGGTTTCAGCCATAGTTGACTACATAGTAGTTGAGTGCAACAGACTCACAGTCTACCATCCTGAATTCATAAACCATCATCATCTGTGGCAAATTGAAATCCTAAAGTCCCATAATATGAAACTTCGGGATATTAGTGCTAAGACACATGTCAAGATCAAGACTACTCAAGCGAATTCAAGTGCTCAGCAACATCAAGAAGAGGAATATACCAGCGAGGGGGCTATGGGCTAAGAAGAAACAGAAGAACCGTGTTGGAAGAAAGTGCTTGATATAAGCTCCCCGAACACTAAGGTAATCATAAACACAATTGCAGAGAACTCTAGAAGAATGAAGGAGATGGCCCGAACTCAACAACGTCAGAGCCGAGACATACATCGTATCCATCACTATTTTAAGGCTCAAAGAGTCCAACTGCCGCCTCCAACACCATCTCCGCCTCCATCACCATGAGGCCTTGTTCTAACCCTTTTCTTTTTAACTTTATTCTTTATTTACTTTTGGTTTTATTTTAATTTTATGTCATTTCTTTCCATGTGTGTTTGTTTGTCTCCTTCTCACATTGAGGACAGTATGTTGTTCAAATGTGGGAAGGATTATGTGTTTTGCTTTGAATGTGAATTTTTCATATTATATGATAGTTGTTAGGTTGCAATTTTTTAATCGTGTGAATGTGTCAATGGCTTAGATGATTTAATCTTTAACATAGTCTATTAGGTTGTGAAGAATCATTAGCTCACAAAATTAGTGAATTGGGTTTTTTGGATAAATATGCAGCATAATTAGGATTTAGAGTGAGTTTATCACCCTCTAAATTGTCACATTCATTCATAATTTGAGGTCTTTCGATTAAAGTAGCTCTGCTAGTATTTTTTCATGAAAACAAGTAGCTTAAGCAACAAGGTAGGCAATAAAATTTTTTTATTTGTTAATTTTAAATAAATTACTATTCCACTGGCCTTCGAGTTATGAATAGAGCTAGTAGCCAGTTAAGAACGTGATGTAGCTAAGTAATCGGATGGACATGCATCACAAATGTGTGCCTCTGTGTCAAAAGGCTATAATGACGTTTCAATTAAGCAGCTTAATAAAAAATGACTTAGTTGAGTAACCGGATCGACATTCATCACCAATGTTTGCCTCTGAGTAAACGATTTGGTCCATTTTCATAAAAAACAAAATAATAAAAAAATGTTTCTAATAAAAACCTACCAAATTGTAATAGGTTGACTTTTCATGAAAATGTTTTTAGTAGTAGTTATAGAGTTTAAATGACCAAAGTATTATTACTATGTGTCTGCAACTGAAAAGGGTAAATAATTTAACACTTAAATTTGGATTAATATGTATATTTAGCTCAAATCTCCTAGACACGAATTTTGTTTGTTAATGACTTGATATAACTTGAATGATTATGTTTGAAATTAAATTTATTTCATGAAGTTGAAGCCATTGTCTCATTAATGCATTGTGTGTTGTGTGATTTTGTGTATTTGTTATTTTGTTTGCTTGAGGATAAGCAAATGTTTAAATGTGGGGATGATGATAAGTTTGAATTGCATCATATTTTAGGGCTTAGTTTTATATGTATTTAATTGTTAATTCAATCATTTGGTATGTGCTTAGGTTAGAATTGTGTTAGCTTTTTAATTATTTATGTTTTAAGTGTTTTATGGGTTAGTACAAATCTTTAAGCTTAATTATTATGTTTTTGAGGTACCTTGATGTGTTTGTTATTGTATCATGGTTAACATCCAAGAACAGAGAAGTTTCAAAGACACCAAGGCCAAATTAGCGGCCCACGATTATGACAGAAGCATTCGAGTTAGCCTACGATCGTGGCCCATATGCCCATATAATCGTGGCCCATAAGCATTCGAGTTTGCCACGATCTTAACAGAAGGTTTGGATGTGGCCTATGATTGTAGCCTGTATCGAGCAGACATACGAACACTTAAAAATGTCAAGTTTTGAGGGATTTTTCGGACCTTTCGGATCTCGAAAAAATACTATGGCTACTCAGAACACAAAAGGTATTTAAAGAATAAGACAAAGAAGAAGAAGGAGAGCTTTTTGCATCAACCACTTTCAAAGAAACCCTAGAGTGAATTATCGGGAGATAGAGATAGAGAAAGAGAAGAAGGAAGAGAGAAGAGGAGAAGAAGCCTACTCGACATACTTCCCAGATCAGGAGTTTCCCAACATTGTTGTCTCCCGTCATCTGTTCAATTTTGTATTTCCTGCTATTTTTAGTTTTATTATTGTATAGAATTGGAATAACAGTTGATGATAGGATTTTTGGATGTTGATGTTATTTCTAAACTCATCTTCAGGATTTAATTTAATGAAATCTGATTCCTTAAGTGTTATTTGGATTTATTGTGATTTAATTTTGGACATCTATAATTCGATAATAAACTGAGAAGATAAATCGACTGAAAAATAATTAAATTAGGCTAACAAAAATTAGGCAATTTAATGAAACAAGAACTAAATCAAATCAGTAAATTGTGCAAAAAGAGATCTTGCATAAGTTTCCGATAGATTATTAAACAGCTTCAAATCTAATTAAGGTTTTGGATAGGTTGTTAATTGAGAAATTGCAACTCCCATAATATGATTAGGGTTTATGAATTATGGTAATGGTTATAACTCAAGAGAGAGCAATCAACCTTAAGATCGTCTAGAACTAATAATCCAGTAATTCATAATCGATTAGGTTAGCGTTAAAGATAGGTAAAATTTCCTTTTTGTTAATTGATAATTACTTAGGTTAAGTCTTGAGTGTATGGTACAACTGCTAAATTGTTAATATTTTCATGATTGATTCTTGAATTGATTTAATTGATTGAATTGAATTCTTGTTTTAGTTTCGTTACATTTTGAATTTTAACGATTTATTTTAGCCTTAGATTTTAAGATTAGATTATCCCTCCACGTGGGATCGACACTTTAGGTACTACACAAACGACTCATATGCTTGCTGATTATCGAGATTAATCAATTAAAACTTACACACATCGAAAAAGCTTGGTCAATTCTAGGTAAGCTAGACTTTATTGGTGTGAGGTTACCATACCAAAGAAAATTAGAGGCCTAGGTATCATTTCTATCTCTAATATCAAAATGTCTTAATATGTAAGAGGATATGGTGATTAATTACTAATCAAAAAGCTCTCCAGGTAAAATGGGTGCATGAATTTTATTTGAAGCACACAAAAATATAGCAAACTAATTTTTCAAGAGAAGGCTCATAGATTCTTAAACAAATTATAAAACTACATAATCGTATCTATCCTTGTATTAAACATCATATTGGGAATAAGGAGAGGGCATGCATTTGGTTTGATTATTAGTTGAATATTAGTCCTTTACTCTAATCGAATGACCTTCAGCATCTTAGAAATAAGATTCCACTTCATTTCAAATATGCTTCATTAATTGTCCAAGGTAATTGGCATTGAACATTCAGGGGTTTTCAGTGTCTTGTTGATTATCTCCTTTGTTTGAATACAACCCATGGTAAGGACGCCAACATCTAGACTTTGAATTCCAATGGTCACTACTCTAATCAATCTTGCTATAAGTTGTTCATCAATTACAATATGGTGGTTCCTTGGTTTAACATCTTATGGAAAAACATTATCTGTCCTAAGGCAGCTTTTATTACTTGACTTGCTATTAAAAATAAACTTAGAACAAAGAACCTATCGCATGGTAGTGAAGATGGTTTATGTCTATTTGTAACCAAGTTATGGAAGACCGTGAGAATCTCTTTCTTCAATGCAATTTTTCTAAGGACATATAGAGTAGACTACTATATACTTTACCTATTAATAGCAGTGGATAACAATAAAAGTAGGTATTGAATTGGACCTTCAGGAACCCCAAGCATGACTAGACTAATTCCACTCTTTTTAAAGCAACTTACACCATCACCATTTACCATATTTGGAGAGAACAAAATCGAAGACAATTCACTAACAAGAAACTAGAGAAATATTAGCTAGCTGAGCTCATCGTTAACCAAATTAGAGCTTGCATATTGGCTCACAATGTTCGCCACAATCTTTTTCCGTGGGGATGAAGCGTAACTAGTGTTTATAACTATAACTTTTTGTTTTCTACCTTGTAGACAGATGCACTACCATACTTAGCAATCGTTGTCATATGTAAATATGATTTTCTACCTAAAGCCATGAACTCTCTATAATGATGATATAGTTTTAACTATAGTATAAAATTCCTATTCTTTTTTAAAAAACAATCATGTTGTAAATATGTACTTATTATTTAAATGAGGGATTTAATTTTAAATGGTTTCATTAAATATAAATTATACGTGAAATATTACACATTTAAACATACGATCTAATTTGCTCATAAAATATATCAAATAAATAAAAACGAAACTTATGTAATCATAATCAATTTATACGTATAAAATACTAAGTTTTGTTTACTTCTAGTTATTAATTTTGAAATTTGAAAATAAAAATTTTAATTCTTTTGGTAATTGAATTACATTAAACTTATCGGTTCATAAATGAATTAAATTCTTATTCCAAGTATAATTTAATTTGACTTGAAAATAAATTTCAAATTCATATTAGAAACATTTCTAACTACCTTTCATGAAAGGTAAACTAATTATTTTGACGCCTTTAAGATATTTATTTTAGAATAAAATTCAAAAAATTACTCTTCTTAATTATTATAATATATGAAAACTCATCCTTAAAAATTTTATAACTAAAATATTCTAATACAATTGGAAATTTTTTAATTTAATTAGAAGTATTTTTCCTTAATTACAAAACTATTTTTTAATAGTAAAGAGAACAAATTTTAAAATTAAATTAAATTTTAAATTTAATTAAAAATGTCCAATTTTATTTTTAGATATTAGTTTATCAATTATTTAGAAATCTTTCTTTAATAAATCATAAAATTATTTTCTTAAATTTTTTAGAAATAACACATTTCTTAATTAATAAATAAAATATTTTCCAAAATCTTGGAAAATAAAATAACAATTTAACTTGTCTCAATTAAATTGAAATAATTAACCTTAATTGAGAATTGTCTTTCTTAGTTATGAAAATAGCTTTAAATTATAAAGGAGTTTAATTAAATAATTATAGTCTGATTTAAATATAATGAAGTCTAATTTAAAAAATCTAAAATTTAAACTTGAACTTAATCTTATTGATTGTCTTAGTTAAATTAAGAATAATAATTGATTTAATTTTAAATTATTGTCTTGTTTAGTTAAAAGTTTAATTTATTCAAATTATCGATATATTATTCTACACTTAAAATATCTTTATTCAACTTTTATAATTAGATTAATTGTAAAAACCAAACAAATTAAATATTATTAATTGGCGACGACTAGGGTCGACAAATAGGAAGGATGCTAGAAGGCAACACGTGGGTGTTGGAGAATAATAAGCACAGGAAATGAGAGCCTGGATCCTTTGTCCAGTTTTATGGTGTCTTATTCTGTCCCATAAATCTCAGCTATTTATTTATGTAGGTCTGATGTGGGTCCTGTATAAATAAATGCGGGACTCTCATAAATGAATGGCTGAGATTCATGGAACATAATAAGACACCATAAAACTGGACAGAGGATCCTGTCTCACGAAATGGGAAGCTCTATACTAACCAACCAGGCTCAGCAAATTTCCAGAACATCTTGCAAGGCCATATCATTCCGTGGAACCCGTCAGATGGGTTCTTTAAGCGATTGCTTTACATGCTATGCTGTCTAGAGGTCCAAATATTAGTGGCCATGTCTTCGAATAGTTATTCTCCTTTCAAAGGTTGAATAAATGTGTAATGCAAACAGATATAACGCTTTTGTAATATGAAATCATGCAAGGTTCAGGAGACCTCTTACCAGGTTAACCGGAACTGGCAACTTGAAGCAGACAATGGAAATGTACAGTGGGAGGCTACCGTCCATTGACACTGGAAAGTATTTAATCCTCCGATTAAGATCTCACAAGACAACAAGATCCTAGTGACCAAATTCTCTCAGAAGAAGTACCGTGCATAAGCATCATTTTATGCAAATATGTATATGAACAATTGAATTTTGATGTTCATGTGTTGATGGGGAGAAGGCAACGACATCTTTTCATTCCACGTTGGTGCTTAGCCCAGTGGGACCACCGCCTCCTTCTCACTCGTCAATTGATCGTCACTCACGTGAGTCCTCGATGAGTCGATTTTTTGGCCCGTTAAAACCCATATCATATAAGATCTCGCCGAATGACACTTCCAGCGGTAATCATAGGAAGGGACAGAAGCAGTGGAAGGAGTGTGACGTTATAAAGGAAGAGGGGCTTCTTGAAGATGAAGAGCATCAAAAGGGTCTCCCTCGTCGCTGCTATCTTCTCCCATTTGTTCTTGGTTTCTTTGTTCTATTCTCTCTGTTTTCGCTAATCCTCTAGGGTTTTGGTAGGCCACAGAAGTTAGAGATCACAATGAAGGTACTTTCATTTTGTCCCTTGTTTTTCCCCATTACTTAGTTCATAGCTTATTCTAAAATTATTCGGCTCTTCACCTTCATAAGTTTTGTGCATTTCGTGGACCAAATTGATCTCTGGATAAGATATCTGTTTCCTTTGATTTATTAATCGATTCATTTGTTTGTTTGTTTGTTTATCAGACTTTGTATTTTAAGAAATTCTTCGGCTAAGTAAGTTTTATAGGGAGATTTAAAGGTCATATTTCTCATATGTTTTGGCTCAAGAGGAAGACATGAGAGAGAAGTCGAAGGTGTTGGATTTAGGAAAGCAAGAGCAAAAATGTCATCTCTTGATTGCTTTATGTCATCCCTAGCTTTATGTTTTTATGGCATTTCTTGTGTGTTAACGTTTACTATTTTTAAAGGCATTTACTGGGTTATAGGTAGAAATTGTTGGCCTGTGTTTCTATCTCTGATTCATTATATGAAGATTTGGGTTTTTTGTTATTTTCTTTTTCTTTGGCCCTCACTTGCACCCTCATGGCGGCCCTCCTTCATGACCATCACCACTTCTGACTAGCACCATCTCCTAGGTCACCCTGCTCCTCCTATTCTCAAACACACCATCTTGAAAAATAATTTACTTTCTGCATCTATTTTTGTAAATTTCCATTATAATGCTTGTTCATGCAATAAAAGCCACAAGCTTTCCTTTTCTTCATCCACAGTTGTTTCCACTCATCCACTTGAAATAATATATTTAGATGTTTGGACCTCACCTCTTTCCTCTAATGAAGGTTTTAAATACTATGTCATTTTTGTGGATCACTTCACAAAATACATTTGGCTGTATCCATTTAAACACAAATTCGATATCAAAGAGGTGTTCATCCAATTCAAAAATATTGTGGAAAACTTCTTCAATCACATCATTAAGACTTTATACTCTGATAATGGTAGTGAATACATTTCACTTTCTCAATTTCTGTTTACCACTGGTATCTCTCACCTCACCAGCCCACTTCACACACCTGAACATAATGGCCTCTCTAAACAGAGAAGCCTTCATATTATTGAAATCGACCATACTATACTTCTTACGCTACCCTTCCACTCTCCTACTGGCCACAGGCTTTTACCACTGCCATTTACCTTATCAATCATATTTCTACTCTTACTCTCCATCTCCCTTCTCCCTATGAAGTCATTTTTAACAAAGCACTGAATTTTTCCAAACTCATAATTTTTAGGTGTCTTTGTTATCCCTGGCTACGACCTTACAACTCTCACAAACTTCAATCCAACTCCACTCCTTGTGTTTTCCTTATTTACTCTCTTATACAGAGTGCATATCTCTGTTTGAATCCTAAAACCTTACCAATTTTCAGCTCACATCATGTTAAATTTATCGAACACATCATTCCTTTCCAATCCCTCTCCCCATAATCCAGTGACTTTTTATCACCTCCCTTATCCTCTTGGCTTCCCCCTCCCATTCCAATAACCATCCAGTAAACTTCCACGCCACTTAACACCTAGTCTGCAACACCAACCCCTTCGTCACTTGAGACGTCCCCTACAATTCCAGCAACCTCATCACCTCTGCCTCCTCCATCAACCCCCTCCGCTACAAAACTACCATAATATGATAACCAGAGCAAAAAGATAACATCTATAAACCTCTCAAAAAACTTAGCCTACTTAGCCAACTATCCACCAATCCTGACCTTGAACCCACCACAGTCTCTCAAGCACTCAAACATCACCATTGGCGTCAAGCCATGTTCGTTGAATATGATGCCTTGGTTAAAAATGAGACATGGATTCTAGTTCCCCCTCACCCTTCTTACAATCTGACTGGCTGTAAGTGGATTTTAAAAACTAAATGCTCTTTTGATGGTTCCATTGATAGGTACAAAGCAAGGTTGGTTGTTAAAGGCTTCCACCAAAGACCTAATACTGATTTCAATGAGACATTCAATATGGTGGTTAAACTAACCACAATTTGCACAGTCCTCAATATAGCCGTGTGCAAAGGTTGGGAACTCAAACAATTAGATGTCAACAATGCCTTCCTTTAAGGTCAGTTACATGATGAAGTATATATGTCACAACCACAAGGCTTTATTGATCATGATAAACTAGATTTTGTCTGCAAATTGAAGAAGGAAATCTATGGCCTCAAATAGGCCCCAATATTGTGGTATCAAGAACTCCGCACCTTTTTTCTTTCCTCCGAGTTTCAGAATTCTTATGCAGATGCCTCATTATTTGTCTACTTCATATCCAGACATCTCATATACCTCCTTGTATATGTAGACGATATCATTATCACTGGTGATGATTCCTCTATGGTTAATGCCTTTGTCAATATTCTAGCTTGCCACTTCTCCCTTAAGGTTTTTGGTACGCTCTTTTACTTTTTAGGGATAAAACTTGTGCCTAACTCTCAGGGTCTCCTTCTATCTCAATGTAGCTATATCATGGACTTGCTCAATCAAACAAAGATGGAGGATGCCAAGCCAGTCCAAACCCCAATGCTCACTTCTCCCACACTCATACTCACTTCTGGCTCTTCTATGACGGATCCTTCTCTCTACCACCAAGTAGTTGGCAGCTGCAATATCTACTGATCACAAGGCCTGATCTTTCCTTTGTGGCCAACAAACTCTTATAGTACATGTACCGTCACACCACGAATCATTGATCCTTTGCTAAGTGTCTCCTTCGATACCTTGCTAGAACCATCAATGACGACTTACAATTATACACAACATCTCCCTTCATCCTACATGTCTTCTCTTCTGTTGACTGGGCCGGAGAAAAGGACACCTACTATTCCACTAGTGCACACATTATTTTTTTGGGAAAACAATCCCATCTCTTAGAGCCTTAAGAAGCAAAAAATGGTCACTTGATCTTTTACAAAATTCGAGTATTGCTCCATAGCCAATACTGCAGCTGAGTTAAGCTGGATTTGTTTGTTTCTTTCCGAAATGCACATAAACATTCAGAAGTGCCCCGTTGTCTACTGCGATAATGTTAGTTCCATACATCTCAGCGACAATCCAGTTTTCCACTCTAGAATGAAGCATATCGCACTTGACTTTCACTTTATTCGAGATCAAGTTCATTTTGGCAGTCTTCGTTTCTCTCATGTCTTCACTAATGATCAGACAACCGACGTCCTTACAAAGCCGCTTCCCAGACAACAATTCTAGCAGCTAAAATTCAAACTTCACCTATGATCCCATCGTCCAACTTCAGGGGTCATATCAAACACTCAACCTTT
>JAOTJB010341135.1:0-12476 GCA_027123815.1 Erythroxylum minutifolium
TCATCTTAGTAAGAAACAACTCCAGAAAGGCATTAAAGAAAAAGAATATCTATCAAAATTCTCCATTATTCATTCAACTGTAAAGTTTATTGAAATGTTAAGCATTTAGTTACTGATAAAGCAAAAAAAAAATGCAAGGAGGTGAATTGTGTGTATAAAAATTTTCACAAGTTCTGTTAGTTCATATAATGAACAAATCCTAGTTAAAAAGGGATAGTAGAAGCCTATCAGACAATAAAGTCTTTTTAAGCAACAGGAGCTTGTTAGGCAATAGGAGCCTTTTATAGAACAAGACCATGCTTAAACGAAAGGAGCCTACTGAATGATAAATCTTGTTAAAACTATTTAAAAACAAAAGACACCTATTAAAACTAAAAGGAATCTTTTGCAAGTTGAAAACAGAAGGAGCCTTGTACAAAAGTGAAGGAGCATCTGGTTAAAAAACAACGCACACACAATATAGTGCGAAAATTTAAAAGTTTAAGAGAAAGAGAAGAAAGATGCAGTCAATTTATAGTAGTTTGGCTTACAACTCAAGCTTACGTCCAGTCCCCAAGTATCCAACTTGAGTGTTTCACTATAAAACTAAGTATTAAATTTGACGAGCCTCTCCAAGCTCACAAGTATATATTTTTCAAAGTTTTCCAACCTTCCAACCTCTCCAAGCCAATATACGATTCTCACATGTGCTTGATTCCTATCTTGTTGGAGTTTCAATTTGCGATAAAGATGACAAGCTTCTTTGGACTGCACACTCTAGTGGAGAGCTCACCAACAAATCCGCCCGTCATTTTGCAAGGACCCCTTTGGCGCCCATTCCGTGGGGTAATCTTGTATGGAGACAGGTCTTGTGTCCTAAATCTTCTATCTTTTTATGGTTGGCTATAAAAAATCGCTTGTGCACTAAGGACAGATGGTATGGTAGTTTTGATCCTATATGTGTGTTATGTCAATTAGTGCCGGAAAGTCGGGATCATTTATTTTTCGAATGTCCTTATACAAAAGTGGGGTGGAGCTGAGTTTTGAACATGCTTAGGATCCTGAATTTCTCATTTCATTGGACAGCGGTGGTCAATGACATGATTCACCTGACCAAGATAGGACAGCAGAACAATGTTCTCATCAAGACTGCTTTTCAGATGACGATTTATCACATTTGGCAGAAACGGAATAGGAGAATCAAAACACAAGTTGAAGCACCGAAATATATACTTGCTGAGTCAATCGTCAATTTAATCAAAGAAGTCATGGTGGCGAAAGGGATGCAAACAACGATCAGCCCAAAACTAAGGAAGATATGGAGGATTTAATGGCTGTGGCTTTTTAAGTGTAGTTTTTTCTATCCCAGATGTGATACATGGAGATGGTTTTCTTTTCTTTTGTTTTTCCATTTGATGGATTGTAAATATCAGTAACCTTTTAGCTATAATATTACAGTTTAAAATTTCAAAAAAAAGATGATGTTATTGGTTGATAAAAAGGAAATAGTTTTTAGCCTAAGGTATACCGATAGGTTTTATACATATTAATATACCAGTGTATAACGGTTAACCTAGTATGGGTAAGTGATGTAGAACCAGCTTTGTAACTAGTGGTTAACCAATTGCGGGTAAGCGATGTAGAAACAGCTCCATAATTACCGGTATATAGCGATTAACCTAGTACAGGCAAGCAATGTAGAACCAGCTCCGTAACTAGCAGTTGACTAGTTATGGGTAAGCGATGCAGAACCAACTCCGTAACTATTGATTTATAATGGTTATCCTAGTGCGAGTAAGCAATGTAGAACCAGCTCTGTCACTAGTGATTAACTAGTCGCGGGTAAGTGATGCAAAACTAGCATCATGACTTTATGCCTAAGGATACCATATGACAATGAAGTTCATGACATTTTTAATGCCGCCACTATTTATTTGAAAAGCAATTTGAGAAACTCGATTTCGGGAAGCACATATGTTTCATATTAAATATTGAATTATGCAAATTAAGATAAATTTGTTTTTAAGGAGGTTTAAATAATTAAATATGATTTGAATAGAAATTCTCTCACTCATTGACCTCGTTTAGCTCACACTATCTTTTCTGTTTTTAAATGAAACCTCCTAGGTGCACTATCAGGGGCTTTAGTAGCAAAGACTCTACCTTACGACTAGTCAACTTCGTCACGTGCTGCTGTGTAGGCATATTTTCCTTGTAAATATTTTGAAAACATTTGCATCTTTATGAATATGTTTTGGACTATATTTTGTGTAGAGGATGCATGTATATGAATGTTTTAAAGTTAAATGCATGAATATGTCTGAGTTTATTTTTAAGATTATTGAAGTGATTGTTAAGATGGCTTGTGATTGGATTTAAAGACCAAAATTTGTAGTGGGGATTTTGAGATGATTATAGAAGTGTTTTGCACTTTTACAGAGCTTTTGAAAATTTTGGGAAGGTGAAAATGCAATCATTGTGCTGTCGAAAATTTTAATAAAAATGATTTTTAAAAAACTCCACTACTTATCTTTTTAATGTTAAGGCTTTTTGGTAAAAAAAGGCAATAGGCTTAGCTCCACGGGAACTTTTCAACTGGATCAAATATCGACTGGAGGGTCACCATGAGGTGCTGGGCAAGCCACCTAGTCATTTCAGGATAGGGGCTTGTCCTTGCATGCAACTCCTTTCAGTTATGGTAGTTCTATTCATAAAAGAAGATTTCTCAATCTCAACCATACGAAATCAAATAATGTTCTAATATTTCGGATATATTAGAATAGGAATGAAACACATATTTGAATCACAATAATCAATCAATATATTTGTACTTAATAAAAAGATTAAAACATATTGTTACCCCAAACTAGGGTTCATCACACCTAGACGTTAATCACGTTTAGTTACTAACCATAGAAAATGAAATCAAAGATAAATATGAAGGAAAACTAAAAGAAAACAAACGAATCATAATTATAAATTTCCCTCTTTCTTCTATTAAATCTTTTTGCAAGTTTGATTTTTGATGTTGTTTTCTATCAGATCTCTTTTGATGTTAGCTTTGTGTTTTTGTTGTGCCTTGATCAAGATCATTGCCCCTCTAAGTGTCTCATGTCTAAAATATATTGCAAAACTTGACTCTCTCCTATTTGTCTTAGCTCACATCCTTTACAGTAAATTTTAGGATTTTTGCGATATAAATAGTCACCTACACAGGCATGTGAGAGACCATGTATAATAAAAAACACCTGAATTCGTAATTTCACACTAGCATGGAGACTTATATGGGCAATATAAATAGCCGTGTTTATCAAGATACATAGGCATGTAACTCCATATGACTAGAATTTTAATTCTTCAATCTTCGCACGTTTAAAGAGACTTACACTGTCATTATACACAGTAGAGTAGGTCCTTAGTTGCTTCAAATCTTTTTCATTTTATCTTAATTCTTCTCCTTTTCTTTCCATGAAGGAAAATGTAAAACCCCAAACTTTTCTTTTCACGTGTCTATAAAATTTCATTTCGTGTGAATGATGTTTTTAGGAGAATGTAAATTTTATTTTTAGTAAAAGGTGAATTAGGAACCCAACCCTGATTGACAAGTATTAAATTCAAATGATAGTCGAAAAATATTGGAGTTGACTGGTATAGAAATGGACCAAAAATAAATTCAATTGGATGGATTTGTGATAGATCAAGATTGACCTTGATTTAAATCATTGGGGAGTAAATTTAAAGCATTCTTGGGCTGAAACATAAAGACATAAGAATCAATCATAGTTACGGATACTTAAAGTAAATCGATCCAACTTATATATTGATATATTTAGGTGTAACATGTTATTAAGAACATGAATTTATCAAAATTGGACAGATTTTTCTTAATCCATTTAATTATTTTGGACAAGAAATAAAACATGTACATGTTAAAACATTAAGTGGCAGCTATTACAACATGAAGTTCTCATTATTTTGGAGCAAGAATACATGAAATCTTATGCTATCACGTTTATGAAAGGTAGATGTGAAGGACATAAAATTCTTTACATGAGAGACTAGTTCATGGTGTGGACATGTGTCATTTTGGTGAGACAAAATCAGAACAACTTGTTATATGTGGGAGATAAGTATTGCCATGGATGTTACAAGGGATTAATGGCTTAATTAAACAAAGACATTGAGGGATAAAAGAATGGATAACTGTTGGAAGTTAAGCTTGCAATATGTGGACAACCCTCTTCAACGTGTAGCATGTAAAACAAAGATGATGGGAGCTACTCGACCTTCACTCCACCAAAAATTTAGCTCTCCTTTGGACCAGAATTTCTGAAGAATAATTGCAGCCACTCCCTTCACATATAGGTTTTCCATGTTACTACCTTCGGGAAATAAATTCAACGTGTTGTTTAAGCCTCCAACCATAGACGACACCTCTATTAATGCCAACCACATGCAAGGAAAAGATAGGCAGCATGTTACCATCTAATTTAGGTATGTTAAACCGTGTTAAACCACTTTTGTGCATCCTTTTTAGCTAGTCACATGAATGCTTAAGCTGGAAACATGAATTTCCTTATGAATTGCATATATGTCTAAGCATGATTTGAAGAAACTTGTAAGTTTTCCTAACTATGTTTAGTGAAATTTTGTATTAGGATTCTTAATTTCCTTGAGCAATCCTTGTGTTTTGGCCATAAAATATTCCAAAAAATTCAAAATTAGGTGATTCCAACTGTAAATGAAACCTAGGAAATAGTACTAAAAATATCTAGAAGAGACCTAGACCTAATTCTAGCTGAATGATATTGAAATTTGAGATTGATTATGGTAACTTGATATTGTCCTTGTGTTGAAGCAACTTATGATATTTGGTACGTCTTTCATAATTTAGAAGGTTAAATGGGATATTTGATGATGTGGAAACTAGAGATATAGGGGAACAAATGTCCAGAAGACTTCAGAACCTAATTTGAACATTTGATATGTGAAAATTTAGGAATGATTGGAGGCATAGTTAAATGAAGAGAAAACAGCATGATAACTGGAGAGGGAAACAACATGTATATCCATGTCTTATGAATGTTATTCAATGGGTATTAATTGGCAACATGTAGATGATATTTAGGTGGCTTAATGGTTGTTCAATGGCAGCATGTATGTTGTATATAGTTCAATGGTTTATTATAAGGAAAATAGTAGGTAAATACTATATATGTTATTTAAATGGAAAGAAGACAACATGTATAAATCATGGAAGTTGTTCATTGGTTGAATGAAAAGAAAACAGAATTTTAATCTTACTACATACGATTATATCGATCAGAGTACGTCTTAACATACATGGCGGTGTTTGGGGAAATCTTACACTAACATTGGTGGTGTTGTGTTTGTCAATATGTCCTGTGAGTCACCCTCTACACTTATGGAGTATATATTGTTCTAGCACTATTATGGGTAAGCGATACAGAACCAGCTCCGTAACCACTAATTTATATGTAGTGCTAGCATCATTATGGGTAAGCGATGCAGAACTAACTTCATAGCAATCTATATATAGAGGTTAACTAGGCACAGGTAAGCGATACAGAACCAGCTCTGTGGCCTTACACCTAAAGGTACCATATGGCAAAGAAAATTAGTGATAGGCTATGTTTTAAAAAGAAAGTTCATGAAAGTATTGATTACCATCATTGTATACTTTACAAGAAAAGTGGAACTTGATCTCAAAAAATATACATGATTTGTTTTACATATGCATTGATCTTATGAAAAGAAAAGAATGTGTTTTGTAAGAACATTGGTTGTTACTTAAAAAGAAAAGAAATTGTTTTATTTTATGAAGGTTAATATTTGTATAAATGTTTCTACTAGAAACCAATAACACTCACTGAGCTCATTTGGTTCACCCTTTATTTTCTGTTTTTAAATAAAACCTCCCAGGTGTGCACTCATGGGCTTCAGTAGTAAAGACTCCACCTCGTGAGTAGTCAACTTCGTCAAATGATGCTATGTAGGCATTTTTATTTTTCCTTGTACAAATTTTTTAGAACTACTGCACATCTTTGTACATGTGTTGGAAAGTACATGTATATAAAGAATGGATGTGTATAAAGGTTTTTAAACGAAATGCATGACCTTTTTTAGCTTTTCAAAGATTATTGATGTAACTATTTAAGACTACATGTGAGTGGATTTGAAGTCCACAATTTAAAGTTGAGAAATTGATGTGATAACAAAAGTGTTTTTAACTTTCACATAGGTTTTGAAATTTTTGAGACGTCAAAATACAACCGTTGTAGTACCGAAATTTTAATAACCTAAAAAACAAAACTCTGCTATTTACATTTCTTATTGTGAATTGAAGCATTTCCTTAATAAGGGCATTAGGCTTAACTTCACCGGAACATTCTAGCCAATTCAGATATTGACTGGAAAGCCACCGTGGAGTGCTGAGCAGGTCTCCTAGTCATTACATGATATGGCCTATCAGAAATATAACCTATAAATGCTCGTGGAGAGAATTAAGTACCAAATATACAATAAAAAGATGAAATAACAAACAAAATACATCAAATATGGGTGTATAATTATAGTCATCTACGCATTTATCAACCATCCCCACACTTAAGATTTGGCTTTTCCTTAAGCAAATCACAATCTAAATTATCAACTTTACATCATCCATCTTTTGTTAATCTCAACTTGTCCATCTATACTTTAAACCATCATATCATATTAAACAAATTAACATGTAAGTAGAATCAAGTTATCCTAAAACTAACTTCACAAATTGATATTAATAATAATCACATCAATAGTCTTAT
This sequence comes from Erythroxylum minutifolium, assembly GCA_027123815.1. Lineage (NCBI taxonomy): Eukaryota > Viridiplantae > Streptophyta > Magnoliopsida > Malpighiales > Erythroxylaceae > Erythroxylum > Erythroxylum minutifolium. Next base: position 6,807 of record JAOTJB010341135.1, read on the forward strand.
TGAAATCAAAAGCATAAATCTATGCAACCTCACCAACACATCACTCAATGCACTCAAGTGTTTAAGGTGAAAAGTATTAAACTCTCAAATCAATACATAGTAGAATTCTTACCATTGGCTTGCAATATTATTATATCTTCATCACTTATATGTAAACTAGAAACAAAAATCAAAAGGTATTTATAAGGTTGTATTGGGGCTTATGTAACGAATGATTGGGTCAATAAAAGTGTGATAAATTTAAAGGAAATTTGCAAAGGAAAACATTAAAATAAATTTTTAAAAAAATTGAATGAATTTGGATTATCTTTAGTTAAAACTATTACAAAATTACAATAATTTACAAGCTATAAGCTATCTAGCATTTACAACATAGCTTATAACCCAATACAAAACAATTGAGGGGGTAAAACTAAGAAGATCAACTCCCAGAATAGGATAACCTCCAAGTTATAGGTTCCGTTTGCCTTTAATTCCAAGGGAGAGTAAGTGATCCACTTTTTTTTTGTAATTATAGCAGCTTTGATCCAATTCAGAATTTTGTCAACAACCTGGTACTTATCTTCACCAATTTCCTTATATAATATACATTTCCTTTCTTTCCATAGTATGTATATGCTGGTTATGAATGCAACTTTAAGCAAAATAGTATTTTTCTATTTAGGTCAGGTATGAGTGATGAACCAGTTCAATGTTTTCTCCCATTCATTTGTATGATTTACCTTGTCTAACATGTGGTAAATTCTTCCCTATACTGCTTTAGAATAGTTGCAAGTAAAAAATAGGTGGTTTCTATCTTCTTCGGCCTCCCTGCATAAAACATAAGTTGAGTCTCTTTGTCCAAACCATCTATTTTTAGTCCTTAGCCTATTTCTAATCACAAGCTAAGTGATTATAAAGGCTTTTGGGTTTAAAGAGTTTTTTCATAGAAGATTGTACTAGGGCACATATGGAGAACATCTATTGAAGACTGTATGGTAGGATAAGTTTGTGAACTTTCCCTGTGAGCTTAGGATCCAGAGGATAATATCTTCACTATTTCTTTCACTTAGGTTAGGTAAATGTTCAAACAATACAGAGAAGCCTCTAAAATTTCAATGCTAGTCTCCATTATGAATAAGATCTGATACTTTTGAGTTTGCAGGTAATTTGTTTCTCAATTGAGATAACTCTGGTCTATTTATGATAGGACTTGCATCTGACCAATTATCAAACCATACCCATGTATTTTCTCCATTTCCCACTTTGTGTGTGATGCAGGGGTATAAGATGCTTCTCAAGTTCACTAATTAGTTAAAGATACAAAAGTATTGAGATAAGCTTGAGATATACTAGAAGCTTATGTTTTTGTGATGGTATTTATGAACCTATTTTATCCAAAAAGAGCCCTTCTATTTGTATAGAGTCTCCACATTCTCTTGTGCAATAACACTTTTTACATAGTGGAGATGGATATAATTCCCATACCACCTTGTTTCTTAGGTTTAGTGATCTTACTCTACTTAACCTTAGTTTTTTGGCATTCTCAATTCTTCCATATCAAAGAAAAGCTTTCAAGATTCTATCAACCTCCTTTGTGACCTTCTTAAGTAACACAATTTGAGCTGTCTAATTTAAATGCAAATTGCTAAGCATAGAAATGATAAGAGTCATTCTGACTGCATATGAGAGGTATCTTTTTTTCCATGCAGTAACCTTAAATTTTAACTTTTCAAGGAGAGGTATTTAATCAGAGAATTTGGTTTTAAAGAGGTAATAAGAACACCAGGATATTTGAATAAAGGTAGGTGTAAATTTAGATCAATAATTCCACTAAAATCTGCTTTATTCGTCACATCTGATGACAAGCACAAGCTACTTTTGCAATAGTTGATTTTTAGTCTCAACCATTTTGAGAAAATTTCTAAGGTATGAAGCATAATGTTGATAGACTGGGAATTTCCACGATGTAGGAGCATAAGGTCATCTGCAAAGATCAAATGTGATAGACTGTTACCTTCACAACTGTGGTGAAATTTGAAGCTTCCATTTAAGGTCGTGAGTTTATTTAATAATTTGGATAGTCCTCCATTACTGTGGTGAAAAGGTAAGGGGATAAGGGGTCCCTTTGCCTTATTCCACCTGCATTTTTTAATGGTTTAGAGGGTATACCATTAATAACCACATTGAGTGAAGTGAATTGAATGCAAATCATGATCCATTTTACAAATTTAGCAAGCAAATCCATTTCTTCAAAACAGATATAGATAAAGTTCTAGCTGACTATATCGAATGCTTTAAAAAAATTAATTTGCACCAAACAACTACTAATTCTCTTCCCTAATGTGTAATCTTTTACCAATTCTTGTAAAAGCAAGATGTTATCACCTATAATAAACATTACAATAAACTTTTTGACAATATACATGTCCCTTCATTAAAAATCCATTAGTACTATACTTTTTTAATATACTTTTTCATTTCTAAGCATTCATCATGTGGTTAAAGAAATATTAGACCCTTTAAATTTTCAAATTTCAAATATTCAAGTAATGTAAATAATCTTTAGGGTTTAAAAAATAAAAAATCTTCAAAGAAAATAGGATAAAGGTTTATAATGTGGGTATAATCAATTCTAAGGCTTAAAATTGGTTATTCCTAAAGGATAAGATATGGTAAGGTAATTATCAAAGAAATAGGCTAAACAATTGTTGAATCTATATGCCTTTATCACTTTAATGCTTTTAATTTAACAAAATATGATCTTAATATGCATAATAAAAGTAAGTTATAGAATTGTTCAACTATGTATGATAACACATATGAAAGACTAAAGGACCATAAAATTTTTGAAAATTTTTTTTAGACTTAAAAACTCATACAAAAATAGTTATATATGTCTAAATAATATGCAATTTTTAGTCAACTTGTATCTTAATGACAAATAATAATATGACTTATAAAAGACAATTCTATTCTAACTATCATCCTTTTACATACTAATTCAAATAAATAATCAATAATGAAATAAAGTATTTATCAAGAAATTTCAACTAATTAAGAAATCAGTTAATAAAATTTATAACAAAGATTATAATAAGCCCAAGAAAATCATTAACCCCTTCCCCACACTTAGATTGTACATTGTACTCAATATACAATATAAGCATATATAAAGAGTGAGAAAGCGGAATGTAGTACTTCCCCGAGTCATAAGCTTTTCTCATTCTCGATTCATACTTTAGGACTGTCCATATGATATGATAAACTAACATACTTGGAAAATAAAAAGAAAAAGGGATAAAATAATAAAATAAAACTAAAAATGAACTCGAAATATGAAGGTAAAAATAACATAATGAAAGTAAATCCTAATTCTTAAGTTACCTCCCAAATAGCGTTTAGTTAACATCTGTAACATTATGTGCCATTTATGCTCAAAGTGGTTTAGTTAAATTAATATTTTTTATATTATTATCAAGCTCACCTCTAAGAAAAAACTTCAATCGATGGCCATTCACTTTAAATTTTCCCTTATACAGATGACTTGCCTCGATTATGCCATATGGAAATACTTTTTCCATAATGAAAGGTCTAGAACATCTTGCTTTAAGCTTACTAGGAAACAATCTTAGGCATGAATTGTATAAGAGAACTTGATCTCCCTCTTAAAATTATTGTGATTTCTTAATCATCCAATCATGGTAATTTTTGAGTCTCTCCTTATAGATTTTGGAATTCTCATAAGCCATCAATCGCCATTCATCCAATTCAATAGTCCAGTATGGCTTATGTTCCAATTCAATAGGCAGATGGAATACATTTCCATAGACTAGCCTATAGGGTGTAATGTCAATTGGTGTCTTATAGTCCATCCTACAAGCCTATAGAATATCATCTAACTTAATTGACAAGTCCTTTCTCTAACATTCTATAGTTTTCTTCAAAATTCATTTAAAATCCCTATTAGATATCTCAACTTGGCCACTAGTTTTAGGGTGCTATGGTGTGGCAATCTTAGGAGTGATTCCATACTTCTTAGGCACCTTTTCAAATTTCCTATTGAAAAAATCCATACCCCTATAGCTAATAATTGCCCTTAGGTGTCCCAAAATGAGAAAATAAATTTTTAAGGAATTTTTTTACGACAACTCTAGCATCATTTGTAGTAAAAATTTTGCTTCCACCCATTTGGGAATATAATTAGCAACTATTCTGATGTATCTATTACTAAACAAAATAGGGAATGGACTCATGAAATTAATACACTAAATATCAAATACTTTACAAACAAGAATAAAATTTTGACACAATTCATTTTGATGAGAGACATTAACTGATCGTTGGCATATATCACATAAAGCTACATACCTTTGGGCATCTTTAAAAACTGATGGCCAATAAAAATCTAACTTAAGGATATTTTGGGCTGTCATACTTTTACTATGACGGCCTTCGGTAGGTCCAACATGATAGTGTTGTAAGATCTTCCATCCCTCAGAGTGAGGTACACATCTTCTCATTGTTTGGTTTGCATAGATACGAAAAAATATGAATCTTCCTAAAAATGGTCTCTTAAATTAGTAACAAATTTCTTCTTTTACTGATAAGACAAACCTTCCTACAAGATCTTAGCCACTAAATAATCTCCAATATTTACAAACCAAGGGCTTTCAACCTCACTTACCTCCAAATTGTAAAGGTTCTCTTCTAGGAATAAGTCTTCAATACCTTTTGAATTTCAGCTCTTCCAAATTTAGGTTTTTCGTGTAAGATAGATGGTCTGCTACTAGATTTTCAATCCCCTTTTATCCTTAATCTCTAAATAAAATTCCTTCATTAACAAAATCCATCTAATTAATTGAGTTTTGGCATCTAATTTATTTAACAAGTATTTCAATGCATAATGGTTAGTATAAACAACAACTTTACACAAAAATAAATAAGATCTGTTTGTTTAATGCAAAAGCCACTACTAGCAACTCCTTCTTTATCGTAGTGTAATTCTCTTGAGCATCCATCAAAGTCTTATTATCATAGTAAATTGGATGAAAGTGTTTATCCTTCTATTTTCCAAGTATCGCACCTACTACAAAATCACTTGCATCACACATTAGCTTAAATGGTAAATTCCAATCCAATGCAAACATAATTGGGGCCTTAGTCAACTTTTCCTTAAGAATGTTAAAATCATCTAAACATTCTTAAGTGAACATAAACGGTATTTATTTCTCTAATAACTTTGTTAATGGTTTTCTAATCCTGGTTATGTGGGTTTGTTGCCTATGAAAGGGCAACGAGGTGATGGAATAAGGATTTGGCTCAGAAAGTTAGGTTCGATATTAGCAGAAACTGGGTTGTCCATTCTAAGTAAGGAGTTGAACTATACTGGCTAAGTGAAATCTTGGTTAGAGTGGTTCCTAGAGGAAGGATAAAGCATCAAGCTGGCTTAACAGAGCAGTAAACACCATCTGGTCCTTACAGTGGAAGGATAACAAGCTACTACTACTCGAGCCTGTAAGACCTGATGGGTCGTCCTATCTGAACTATCACTTTTTAGAAATTAAAAGGCTCCTTTAAATTAAAAGAAGGATGTTCCCGACTCTCTCTATGCAAGGTGACTCGAAATCCCCATGTAAGAACTAGGCAATGCTTTTATGCTTGATTCGGGTATGCCTCTGAAACTTTTGT
>JAOTJB010341151.1:0-12475 GCA_027123815.1 Erythroxylum minutifolium
TTCCCAAATCTCCTTGGCAGTTTCAAGGAACATACATGTGTCACTAATCTCTAACAGCATCGAGTTCCATAACCAGGACATTATCAAGGAGTCTAGTTCATCCCACGCCGTAAATTTGGGATCGTCCTGTGAAGGACCTGTGCCCATTAAATGGCTCAATTTTCCTCTTTCCTTTAGGAATGTGTGGACCAATTGTGACCACTTCAAATAATTCTTCCCATTCAATCAGTATGCAGCTTGAATGTTCTGCAATTCTCCGATTATAGTAGCAGCAATATTCTCAAATGTAGGGCTGGTGATTTTGGCAGAACTTCTAGGTGATTCCGACATGATTGATTGATTAAGACTAAGGATAAGAATAGCAAAAGGAACAGGGAAATATGAGAGAGAAGGCTAGGACGATGACAGGAACAGTGGAGCTGGATCTCAGTTGGTATGACCAAAAAAATTCAGAGTTTTAGTAGGAAAGAGCCAACAGCTCTAATACCATGTCGAATATTAGCAGAGAAGAATAAATTTTCTTTTTTCTATATACAATTGTCTAACCTAAATATAGTAACAAACTACCTAAAGTATAGGGAAATCTGTATCTTATTATAATCCCCAGAAATCAGGGATTTATATGACCTCTATAACTGTGCAATCTTTTCAAATAATACTACATAATTCGACAACAAACTCGTAATATTTTGATATCATATTTAAATAACTTATCTACTCCTTCCTTTCCCCCACGTTTGAATATTCAAGTAACTTATCTACTCCTTCCTTTGTCCACTTTTGAATTTGTCATGTGTGAATCTCTGTTAAACTTGGTCAGTAGAATCCTGCTGCTCTTGACCCACAACATTACTCGGCCTATCGAGCATGCACTTGACCTCAAGCGCAAGAGAGGGATAACGTTGAAGTATAGTGGAAACTGGTTCCCAAGAAGCATCAGCAGGCGAGAGACCTTCCCAATGAATGAGAACTTGTGGAATTCCGGAGAAGGTGCGTGGTTCCAAGACTGCTTTAGGAGTGGGTTGAATAACACCTTTGTAAACAACTAGAAGTTGAGGTATTGTGGTAGGTGATCCTTAGTATTTCTTCAGAAAGGAAATATGGAATACAGGATGAATTTTGGCTTTTGGTGGAAGGGTGAGGTGGTAAGCATCCGTCCCAACTTTTTCAGCAATATAGAAGGGCCCGTAAAAGCGAACAGATAATTTTCTGTTGCTTTTGAAAGTTAAAGATAACTGTCGATAAGGGTGAAGCTTAAGCAGGACCCTGTCACCAACTTCAAAATAAATGTCACGATAGTAGAAATCATAGGTAGTTTTCATAGTATTTTAAGCTTGTGAAAGGCGTTCTCGCAAGTCAGTTAGAAACTGACGACGAGTTTGCAACTCAATATCTACTACTGCAACCTTCGCAAGACCAGAACAGTATGATAGAAGGCGAGGTGGAGGTCTGCCATGCACAACTTCGAAGGGAGTTGCTTTCAGCAAAGAGTGGAAGCTAGTGTTATAGTAATACTCATCCCAGACTACCCAATCAGTCTAGCGACGTGGGTGGTCATTGGTAAAACAACGAAGATAAATCTCCAACACTCTATTAGCTGCTTCAATTTGCCTATCGGTTTGGAGATGATAAGCAGAGCTGAGAGGGAGTTTACAGCCACTCAATCGGAACAATTCAGACCAAAAGGAGCTAGTGAAAGTGGTGTCCTTGTCATTTGATAAACGATCAATTACTACAAACAACACTGTTTTGCTATTGGAGGAGGGAAGGCCGTCAATGAAGTCCATTGAAATATTTGACCTAATTTGATTGGGAATTGGAAGAGGCTATAAAAGACCGGTAGGCTGCAAGTTTTCAAATTTTTTTTTGACAGATTTCGTAAGTTTTTACTAGCTCTTGGACCTATTTCTTCATCCTCAACCGATAAAAATCTGCAAAAATTCTATGAAGTGTCTTTTGATAGTCCTCATGACACTGACCATGAATAGCAAAGATAATAGTCTGTGGAAGTGAAGAAGATGATGAAATATACACCTTATTTTTGAAAAATATAAGACCATCCTTGTAGGACCATTGGTCACCAGCAGTTCCTGTAGTAATTTTCTCATTGAATTTCTATAATTCAAGACTATTGGAAATTTCTGCTCACACATCGTAAAAAAAAAACCAAGTGAGGCATGAAAATTACAATCAAAATGCTCACATCTTCTTGCTAGCATGAGAGACATCGGTGACCACATTTTCACGGCCTGCTCGATTCCTGAAAATCAAGTCCCATGAGTTTGCTAACCCAATGTTGTTGAGGAGATGTGATGATTTTCTGCTCTAGTAGAAACTTAAGGCTATAATGATCAGTCCAAATCAAGAAACGCTGACCCCATAAATATGACCTCTAGTGGCAAATGGCTTTAGCTAACCCAATCAGTTCCTTTTCATAAGTTGGTAAGTGACAGTGTTGTTAGGCCAAAATGCAACTAAAGAAAGCAATTGGGTGAGCTTTTTGTTGTAGAATACCCCTTATACTTGCATCAGAGGCCTCACATTCAACAATAAACAGCTTGGAAAAATTCGGAAGAGCTAAAACTGGTATTGTGGTCATGGCCAACTTTAAGGCCTCAAAAGTTGAAGTGGATTCTAGTGTCAAGGAAAAAGAGTTTTTCTGTAACATGGAAGTAAGAGGAGCAGCTATAGCTCCATAATATTGCACAAATTTTCTGCAATAACTTATGAGACCCAAAAGTCCACGTAACTCCCGTACAGTACTGGGTTGGGGCCGTTGAATCATAGCTGCAATCTTTTGAGGGTCAGCTTCTACTTCTTTGGAAGAAATCAGATGGCCCAAGTAAGAGATTTGGGATTGCCCAAATAAACATTTGGAGCGTTTGAGGTGCAAAGAATGTTGTTCGAGCAAGGAGAAAACAATTTGAAGATGGTGCATGTGCTCTGCCCATGTCCTGCTGTAAATTAAGATGTCATAAAAAAAACCAAGATAAATTTCTGCAAATATTGTTTGAAAATGTCATTCATGAGAGCTTTAAAAGTTGATGGTGCATTCGGAAGGCGGAAAGGTATGACCAAAAATTCGAAGTGGCCATGGTAAATACGGAAGGCAGTTTTCTCCACATCGGTGTCTTTCATTCGAATTTGATGATACCCCGACCATAGGTCTAACTTGGAAAAGAAACAAGCACCATGTAATTCTTCCAATAATTAATCAATTACAGGAATTGGAAATTTATTCTTCACCTTATGGGAGTTCCATGCACGGTAGTCTACACATAATCCTTGCTTAAGCATCTCATTGCACTAATGCTCTATCTTGTCTTTTTGGCCATTGGGGTAGCGATATGGACGGACGGCAATAGGACCCACTCCTGGTGTTAGTGATATGTAGTGATCATAGTTCTAGGATGGGGGTAGTCCTTCCGGAGTGTTGAATAGAACTTGGAATTCATTAATGATGCTCTGGAGTTCTAGTTCTTTATCTGCAGTAGCTAGAGATGAAATTAATGAAGAGTTAGTATGTTGCGGAATGATCTTGATCCCATTTAATTCCATTTCCTAGTTCTACCACTGGAAATGCATCTTCATATCAGAAAACTTCCAAAGAATAGGACCAGGTGTTCGAAGCTAGTTAACTCCTAGCATTGCACTATATCCATAAAGAGGGAGCAAATATAAATTTAAATGGAAAATTTGTGGTCCTAACCGAATTGGAAGCAATTTGCATATTGTAGGACTGCTCATTTTCTCTCCATTAGCCACCGTCAATGCAGCCTTTGTCTCTATGTCTCTATGGGTATTTTCAGCTGCTTTACTAGTTTTGAATCAACAAAACTGTAATTCCTGAATCAATCAAAAGTATGAATGGCTTACCATTGAAGAATCCCTCTACTTGCATGGCTTGAGGCTTATGCATGTCGGTAATTGCATGGAAGGATATTTCTAGCTCCTCTACGTCTTCTACCAAATTTTCTGATTCATTTTCATCAACCCCTTCCAACCAGAACAGCTATTTACATTGATGCCCCAGTTTATACTGTTCATCACAATTGAAACATAGGCCCTTGGCATGCCTTTCATCCATTTCCGCCCGATTGAGCCTTTTTACAAAGGATGTTCGTTGATTTATACCAATAGAGCCCTTCCGTTAACCACTTGCCTCTAATCGTTGTTGGATTCCCCTTCGTTCATAAAGTCGGGCCAAGCTCAGAGCACTAGTTAAATCTCGTGGGTTTTTAGTTCTACTTCTACTGCTATTGCTTCTTTTAGGCCGCTGATGAAGATTTTCACCTCTTGTTCTTGGGACAAGGTACTAGCCTTGGCTACCAATTGTTTGAAAAGCTTCTGGTACTCCTCGATAGTCCCTGTTTGTCTGAGTTTGGACAGTTCCCAAAGCTTGTTACTGCAGATTGGAGGTCCAAAACTCAGGTTGCAGTTGATTTTGAATTCATCCCAAGTCAATTGTGGTCGTTCCTGCTCTAATTTAATGAACCACAGTTGAGCATCTCCTTCTAAATGAAAGGATGCTAGGCCAACTTTGTCTTCTACTGCAGTCCGCTGATGGTGGAAGAAATGCTTGCGGAACAAAGTTGCCCCCTTCATGGTTTCCTGCTCCAGTCCTTTGTTCTTGTCATCCTCGATTATTGGACCCCTCTCCATGGTTGATGGCTAATTCTCGAGATAGTCTTGCTAACTGGGCTGCAACATCCTTCTGTCTAGCTTCATTGAGTGTCTTTTCTTTTTCTTTCTCTGCCATATCTTTGGCTCGATCCTCCTGGTACATAACAATAAAGGCTTCAAATTGCTGCTGAAAATTGCGTCCGTCTCCCATCACTAGCGGCTCTGATACCAAATTGTCACAGGCCCTAGATCGACTTCTGGTTATGGGACCTTGTAGTTGAATATCAAATAGGTTATGTTTGGGAGACTTTCTCCCTTTATGACCTATCTTCAATGAGGGAATAAGAGCTTGTTAAGAGAGAACTCTTTGATCTCCGGAACTAACAATGAGTCAATAAAAATTTTGCTTGTTTATTCATGCTCTAAAGAGCTGTATTTAAACTAGCTTACAGCCCTTAACAATCCCTACTTTTTAGCAATAAAAATCTCAACTGAAAGATGAAACAACTTATCACAATAAAACAAACTCCTAATATTCTGATATCGTATTCAAATAACTTATCTACTTCTTCCTTTGTCCACGTTTGAATTTGCCATATGTGAATCTCTGGTAAACTTGGCCAGCAAAATCCTGCTGCTCTTGACCCCCACAACAAACTGATACTACTCAAGCATTAAGATTTTGTACCCTTGGAATCTTCATCATCAAAATAGTAGAGACCATTTATCATCCTAGCCCTGCCAATATCCTCCCCAAACTCTTAGTCTTGAAACACACAATGAGAGTCAAAGAACGTAACCGGACAGTTAGAATCTTTAGACAATTTACTAATAGATAGGAGATTACAAGTAAATTTAGGTACATGGAGAACAGATTTAAGGGATAAGGTACTAGATAAGGTTACCAAACATTTACTAGCAGTAGGAGAATATGACCCATCTGCTATATGGACTTTTTCATAACCAGAGCGAGGGTTATAAGTATGAAACAAAATTGAAAAACTTGTCATATGATCAGAGGCTCCTGAATCAATGATCCAAGGAGCAAGAAAAGAACGACATACTAGGGCATTGGGATTACTACCTGAATGTGCCAAAGAAGCATTAGGTGCACCCAACAATCCAGAATTAGATTTTAGCAACTTTAGGATATGATCTAGTTGCTTTTGGCTAAAAGGGGTAGTCTCGGCTTCATGAGCAAGGCTGGCTGACCCCTGCTCTCATTTTTCCCTTTCCAATTTTCTAGTTTTTCATGCAACTTCCAGCAGGTTTCTGATGGGTACTAGCAGAATTTCAATAAGTGTTTGAATATAAGTAAGAAATCAGTTACTGAATGATACTTTTATTCAATGGAAATCGTCTTACTAATACAACTGAATAGACCAAGTGGCCTTTGAGAATGGGACAACGACACTGAACTAACTGACTAACAATTTAAGTGGAAATACAAGCAACAGAACTATAACGTACCAAGGGTGTACGAACCCCCAGAGCCTAACTGGAAATAATCCTAATGCTTGGCTCCTTATTCAATGAGGAAAGTCCTCAATTTATTCATACGCTGAAACATAAATTACGGGAGAATCACCACTCAATCTCATTCAAACTCAGCTGCAATTTTCTTATCCCAATCCTTTATATTTGAAACTGGAATATCTGATCCCTTGAGTTCCCCATATTGCTCCAACACTTGTAACATTTGCAATCCCTTGCTGGCGTCCACTTGTCCTCATGGAAAATACTGTTTTGCCTTTCGCGTGTACACCTGGATAGGATGAGACTCATCAGTTTCATTTGTGTGCTTTGGCTTATTTCAATTGTCACACCAAACATGGGGTTTTTGCTCCAATTTCCCCTAGACCATTCAGCTAGCACAAGCCTCTGCAGCAAGGGTAGAATTCTCCACTGTTCTTTTGGGCACGTTTTTTCTTCCCTAACATAACAAGCCTGCAGCTTTCTTCCCTCCGGACTTCAAAGTACACTTCTCCAATGAAGGGAAGGGGCTGTCTGCCAAAATTCTGCCTCAAACTTCATCAAACTCAACATTTAGTCCAATAAGAAATTTAAATGTAGTATTATCCTCCACCAATTTCTTATAGTGGTGGTAATCTTATTATGATTTCCACTCATAATCATTGCTGAATAAGTCTAACTTCTGCCATAAACGTTTCAAAATATTAAAGTATTTGGTAACACTTTCCACACCTTGACAGATTTCTCCAAGTTTCAGTGCCAACTGGAACACTTGAGACTTATTGCCCAAGTTTGAATACATGAGATTGATGTTGTCCCACAACTCCTTGGTAGTGTGGTAACACATATAATTGGAGCTGATTTCCTCTTCCATGGAATTTACCAACCAAGTCAACACAATGGAATTTTCAGTGTCCCAAGTGGAGTAACCTAGATCCTCAGGGGTAGGTTGCTTCTTTTCTCCTGTCAAGTAGCCATTTTTTCCTCTCCCTCGGATATATATCTGTACTGATTGAGACCTGTGCAGAAAATTCTCTTCATTCAACCATATAGTTGTAATTTGGACAGAAGGAGAATTTGAAGTAGGTAGATGGAAGTTGTTTAGTGGGGCTGTGAATTTCATAAGAGCTTGGTGGATTCTAATACATAATCAGACATGATTATGGACAATTAGGGTTGACAAACGACTACGGTTTTAATTTCTAGTGGGCATAGGAGACAGCTAGGGTTTAATTCCTGCCTAGAACTCTGATACCATGTAGGAAAAAGTGTGACTGTCGGTGTATTTTACCTTTGTTTAGGTTGCATAGAAATAGGAGTACAATAGTATCTATACTAGGAAAGAATCATATACAAATAAAATCCTAATTATCTCCTAATTTATTGACTTTGACTAAATCTCCCCTAATTTCTCTCCTAATCTGTTAGGAACAGATTTCCGCCTAATTAGCAGCCCTTTGGTTCTACTGCCATTGATTTCTCCTTCTCAACAAGCATCCCCATTGCTTAAGAATTAGCGAGGGATTACCACAAAAACACTAGGCATCTAAGATACATGATGGAGATAGACTTTAAGAAGGCCTTTGATTCTGTCAATTGGAGCTTTATTTTACACACACTAGGTGCTCATGATTTTCCAGCCAGTATATTAGTTGCATTGAGAGTGCATAACTACAACTTCCTTCTCTATCCTTGAGAGTAGGGAAGCTGCACCTTTGTTCGAAGGTCAAAAAGGACCAAGGCAAGGAGATTCACTTTCCCTTTACCTTTCATAGATAATATCTTTTCATCTTATTTATGAAAAATCTAAATCTCCTAATCTTCCAGCAGATCAAAAATGGAGCCAGTTTCAAGTTTCATAATAGATATGCGGCAACCAAACTTGTCCATCTCTTAGTCCTTTTTCATGCTGAGACCTTCTCCTTAGAGGTTCTATCATCAGCAATGAAGCATTTCTCCGAATTATCTGGGCTGGATATTCGTAAGAACAAGTCTTGCTTATTATTGTCAGCTAACTCTCAGAATCTGGGGCACTCCCTCCAACATCTTTGTGGTTTTCCACTGTAAAGTCTTCCCATTAAGTACCCAAGGGTACCAATTATCTCAACAGAACTCACTAATGTTGATTGTTAACCCTTTTTCAGAAATAGGGGACCAGATATCTCACTGGACAAACAGGTTTCCGTCAAATTTTGGGAGATTCCAATTGGTTAAATCTGTCCTATCCAGCATGCACCACATTGGTGATCATGTTTGTTTCTTTTCCTTCTAGAAATCAAGAAGATCGAGCAAATTATTAGGAGCTTTCTATGGTCTAGGGGAGAGAGATTTAGGGAACGAAGCCTTAAATATTTGGAACAAGGTCTTACTGGCACAGAGGATCCTTTCAGAATCTACATTGGTTGTTGGGATTCATCTTTATATATTAAAGAGGTGAAGCTTCTGGAGCTATAAGCCTAACCCTGGGGTTTCCTGGACCTTGAGGAAGCTGCTAAAGCTAAGAGAACAAGTAAGAAGGTTTATTAAATGCTAATTGGTAATTGGCATCCTCTGAAGCCTCTCTTTGAGCTACAGCGTCAAGGGATTAGTTATGAAGGCTTCTTCTCTTCTAAAATCAAGGTAGCGGATATTCTAGCCTCCTACTAATGCTAGAACCCATTCCCACATCAGATATAGTATGCCTCCCTATAGTATGACTGATTAGAGAAGCTCCATCATCTGGACTGTCACTCTAGCTCATTCACAAATGAATCTGCCTGAAACATCTTTCTATATAATAGGCCTCAAGTCAGTTAGTTCCATCTTCTTGGTTTAACCAAAACACTCCTAAAATTAAATTCATTCTCTGCTTAGCTGTTAAGCATAAGCTTAGAACCAGAGATAGGCTCATTTATGTTGACAACAGATTATGTATTTCGTGTCATGTTAACCTGGAATCGAACAATCACCTATCTTTTGAGTGTTCTTATGCTACTCCTTGTGGCAGGGCATACTTTATCAATGTAACAGTAACCTCACCTGCAGTACTCAAAGCTGGGGCCAAATAATTGAATGGACGGCTGCTACAACGTTGGACTCCAATGCTAATAACATCCTAATGAAGCTAGCTCATTCCTACCTAGAGATGGCAATGGGGTGGGCGTTTCTTAACCTTAAGATTCACTTCAGGCTGGACTGCACTTTGGCCCAGCTTCCATCCATATTCATACTGGATACCGTGTATTTTGGACGAATAAAATTCAAGAATGTTTAACTGAGTAGCTAAACCAGCACATGAAGTGCTTCGCAACACCATAATCCTAGTTAGAGAAGTGTTCTCCACCAACATCAATGATCCTAATCTCTGTCCATTTATCAGAAGAAGATTGAGATTCAAAATAGCAGGTTACCTCAAGTTGGCTGGACATAGACTGACATTTTTCTATTTGTAGATAACAAGCTGCTGTGAAATTCCTGAGGGATGCATCTTTCTTGTGAGCATACTGGTTTTCTGTAATTTGCCTGGTTGCTCTTCTGTAGCATGATTGTTTCATCCTCGATGTAAAACATTTTCAATTGTCATTTATCTTTTAAAAAAAAGCTTGACCTTTATATACCTATCTCCACATTATCTGATCTTGTCTATATCAAGAAGCTTAGTATGGTGTTTGACACATGATTTTCCTTGTTATATCTTGTTGAACATCTTTTCTTTTACAAAGAACAAACCACTATTTTCAGTATTCTCCATTTTTTTCTGCTTCTCTTTCCTATATGTGCTTTCATAATTTTTTTCTTCTTGCATGCTGATGAAGCCTCTATATCTGGTTCATAATCTTCTTCTTCTTGGAGTTCACAGGTTGCTGCCTTTCTTCCCCAACATGAAATTGATACTTCAATAGGAGGTGCATATGAAGATTTACAATCGCAAATAATAACCAAAGCACTTAGAAAAATTCATTCTTCACTATCCCAGTCTCAAACTCTTATTCTTTTCCTTAATCAGGTTGGACCCAATCAACTTGTCTACATTTTAAATGTTTATATATGATTTAAACTGATCTGCATCACCTCTTGAAAGTGACATTGATTCTTTGTTATATTTTATTCCCAGGTTAGATCAAACATACAATCAGGACAAGATTTTGGATGTGCAGAAGAGGTCACTTGTGGGGGAAATGCCTTAAAGTTCTATTCAGCAGTTAGGTTGAAGATGACGAGAAAAGAGTTGATTAAGACTCAAAATGAGGTAAATCATCCAATGCAATTTTTTGGGAAGAAGCCAATTTGATTCGTCAATGAATGTTAAGCTTTGTTGTGAATGGGTAAAAATTATGCTCATTCGTAATCTAAGATAGAATCTTTTTTTCTAAGAAGTAATCCTTTGTTCATTAGTTGTTTAATTACTTTTTTTATATCTTATTTCATTATTTCTCTTATGGGAATAGTTGTTTTGTATTTTCTTAATTAGGTTCATCAGCCTAAAAGATTTAGGATTAGCAGTAGTCTACACAAATTGGGACATCTAGAGTTTATCCAGTTCCTGATGATCTTCTTGTACATATTCTTTCTCCCTTCTCTTATTTCATTTTCCTTATCATTACCCTGCATCTCCATAGGGATCTTGCAATCTATTCACTTTATAGAGAAGTCAAACAATGCCTTGGAATTGTACATTTTACCTTTGAGATTCTAATGGGAGGAAAGTGATCAAGACCAAATAATTCACCACTTAGTCTTTGTACAGAGTCACTAAGCATCCTTCGAATCCTATACAGTTTCCATGCATGCTCTCTACATATCCTAATCATCTCTGACACTTTTATATCAGTTCTGTTTTAGAATAAGACCAATACCATCAACTTGTTACATTTTACGGTAAATTGTGCTAAGAATCCCTTATGGTTCACTGTTTCCAAAATCCCTTTTATGTTTTGAATTTGCCCATCCTTTGATAATTAGCAAAAATGTAAACTCGTCTTTTAGTATTTTCTTTGTCATTAATTCTATAAAATTGTCAGTAGAATTGTAATTCAAATGGTGCTTAAAAAACGTACGAACAGTGCCCTACTAGAGTTTAATGCGTTCTTTTATACAAATTGGAAATTCTTTTTGGTCGTTTGCTAATATAATCTCTGAAGATGCTTTGAGAAGGTTAGATCTGAAATGGATTGCTATGCAAATCCCTATGACATTACTTGGATGAATGGTATGCATCTGGAAATGCAAGAGAGCTGCATGTTACTTGATTGGCAGGTTTGTTGATGAAATGCAATTGAAATTTTCTTCTGCTAAGGTGGGTTATGTTCTCTTGGATCTTCCTTGGTTATTTAGAAACTGGTGTGTACTACCTGCCAAAACACATAACTCGTTTTTTACTAAGCACGAAGTGTCTTGGTGATTTGGTTTGGTAGGTCTTAGTTCAAACTCTACGACTTCCTTTCTGGGTGCAAAAGATATCATGGAAGCAAAAGAGCTGTCCTCTATTTACTCTTTACTCTTCATTCTACAAAAGCAATCTGCTGACATTACCCCATAAATGTTTTAGATATCTTAAATTTCATAAGTCAGCCTCCTAATCTTTCAGTACACAAATCAAACCCCAAACTCCACCTTTTACCTAATCTTTCTCTAAATGCATGCACATGAGATGACTCATTCAGTACTGCCCCAGATATTCTTCAGCCTCTAATCTACCATATTTGTGGTGTGTCACTCTGGTTATTTGTAGATACCTTCTCTCTTAAACAGCATGAAATTTGAACAATTGTTTAAAAAATGATATGGGAGTACAGCCCCTAGTACATGATATCCATGAGTTACACATTTTTTTCATTGCCTATTAAATTTCAGGTTACTAGTACAATAATTACCTAGAGAATATGATCATTTCTATTCGAAAATGTCTTTGATTTAGATAACTGGTCTCAAAGTGCGTGTTCAAGTGGTGAAAAATAAACTGGCACCTGCAATGAAAGATGCTGAACTTGGGATACACTTTGGAAGGGGTTTTAGCCGTGAAGCTGAGGTCATAGAATTGGCTTGTGAACATGGGATCATCTTCAAAGAAGGAAGCAACTATGTCATTGAAGGGGAGGTTTTGAGAGGTAAACACGCAGCTGAACAGCATCTCAGCAAGAATGATGCGGTCCTTGAGAACGTGATAATGACCTTGAGAAATTATTTGTTTGAAACGAATAAACATTTTGAACGAGTTTAATAACAGCAAACGAGTTCAAATAGATGTTTGCAAAGTAGTTTGTTGGCTGCTTATTCTTCTGTGATTTATGGATGCACATCACCGTACTTGGGGGAACCACGAGCCAACAAGAGCTGGTAATGAAACCATGCGAGCATAAATTTGGTGCTGTCTAAGGGTTTATAGGGTGATTGTAAGAAC
>JAOTJB010341161.1:0-12475 GCA_027123815.1 Erythroxylum minutifolium
TTGAATCTTATATGGGCATAATTGGTATTTAATTAGAATTATTTGTAATTCTAATTAAAGTTTAATTGAAATTAGAACTTAATTTCAATTAAATTACTAAAACATCCAAAGCTTATTATAAATAGGCTTAAGCCCTATGGAGCTAGCACTTCATGCTTAACCCTCTCTGTAAGAGTTACAGAGTTAAGCTCTATGGTTAAGCTAATGCAGGTAAGCAATGTAGAACCAGTTCTGTAACTAGTGGTTAACCAGTCATAGGTAAGCAATGCAGAACCAGCTGTGTGACCTTATGCCTAAGGGTACCATATGGCAAAGAATTTAGTGGTGAGCTATGTTGTGTAAGAAAGTTTATGATAATAATGAAGTCTCCACAAGTTACTTTAAAAGTAATTTGAGAATTTTGATTTCAGAAAGCAGATATGTTTTATATTGGTATTGTATCCTAAGAAATGAAATGAATTTATTTTAGGGAGGGTAAATTGTTAAATATGGTTTGCATAGAAAAGTTAACACTCACCGAGTTCATTTAACTCACACTTTACTTTCTATTTTTAAAATGAAACCTCCCAGGTGTACACTTTGGGGATTCAATTGTAGGGACTCCACCTCAAGAGTAGTTAGTTTCGTCACGTGCTACTGTATAAGCATTTTTTCCTTGTAAATATTTTTTGGAACTATTGCCTATCTTTAAATATGTTTTGGAATGTACTTTTATGTAAAGAACGCATTTATATGAATGTTTTTGAATTAAATGCATGAACATTTTTTAGCTTTTATAAAATCATTTGATGTAACTATTTGAGGTTGCCTGTGACTAGTCTTGAAGTCCAAAATTTGTAGTTGAGAAATTGGTGTAAATATAGAAGTGATTTGAACTTTTTATTGAGATTTTGAAAATTTTGGAATGTCAAAATGCAGTCGTTATGCTACCGAAATTTTTAATAAAATGGTTTTAAAAACTAAAAAAACTAAAAATGCTTATATTTATGAATGTTAAGTTAAAACTTTTCAATAAAAAAGGCAATAGGCTTAGCTCTACGGAAACTTTCCAATTGGATCAAATATCATATAGAGGGCCACCATGGGATGTCGAGCATAGGAGCCCACCACTATTAACATCTTATTTTAAGCATTAGGAAGGAACGAATTTAATATAATATCTATATATGAAACAACTTATGAAACTTAGCACACGATGGCAGTCACAGATGAGGGCAAAAATTAAGTCAAGGAGAGTAAAGTGAGAATATTTACTCACCAATATGAATTATTTCAAATAAAATGGAATAAAAGCATATCTGTCATTTATACTAGATTTATCGATATCATCAATGCTCTTAAAGACCTAGGCAAAACATATAACAATATTGAGATGTTTAGAAAATTTCTTAGGCCTCTTCCAAAGATATGGGAGGCTAATGTTACAACCATTTGAGAAGCAAAGGACTTAAATATACTACCATTAGAGGAACTCATTGGATATCTTGTTTACCTATTATATGAGACCTAAAGACACAAAAAGAAGAAATGGCTCCTTAAATGAAGAACTTGGTATTCAAGGCTTTAAAGGAGGAGCCCAGTGAAGAATAAGAAACATCTTCAAATGGAAATGATAAGCAAGACATTGATCTTATAACTAGAAGACTTAAAAAGTTTTGTTAAGGAGAAAGAAGTTCTTCAAGAGAGAAAACTTCAAGGAAGGTAAGGTTTGTACTAAATGAAAATTAACTAACATTATTTGTTTTAAATATTGAAAATTTGGTCAGATGAAGTTATAATATCCACTCCTCGAAGACACTTTAAATGATAAGAAGAAGAAGAGGGACTATAAGAAAAAGAAGGATCTTACATCCTCCACTTAGAATGATATAATTGAATCTAATAGTGAGCATTTGGAAGGAGAACTGGCTTGTTTTTGCTTCATGGAATATGGTAATGATGCGATACTTTCTAGCTCTAAATATTTTGATAATGATAGTGATATTGAATTGTATTACGATGAATTGGTTAAGAGTCTTGAAATCATAAGTATGAAAAGGAAGAAACTTTCTTTTAAACTCAAAGAGGCTTAATTGCATTTAAATGAATATTTAAGTGCAAAATGAAAAGTTAAATAGTGAATTACATAGTATAAAAGCATCTAAAAAGGCAACCATTGTCTACAACTATAACTTTGATGCATTAAAGTATGAGAATGAAAAATTGAAGAATGAGATCAATGTTTTCAATGACTCTTTGTCCAAAATCATTAAAGGAATTGAGAATCTAGGAAGAATGAAAAATTGAAGAATGAGATCAATGTTCTCAATGTCCAAAATCATTAAAGGAATTGAGAATCTAGGAAGCATGCTACGATCCTAAAAGTGTTCCATTAATTAACATAGGATTAGGTACACTTATAATAGTGCAGTTAATGTCAAGATTACATTTATTAAGGGCAAACATTTGCATAATGAAGGAACTTCCTCTAAAGTGATAAATAAGCATTTTGCATCCTCATCTAAACATACACATATATCATATGCATATGCATATGCTTCATCTTCTAGGTCTTATTTAAAAGGCAAGTCTTATGTATTTATGTATGATTCTCAATCTAAACCTATAGTTCAATATTACTAACATAAGAATAGGCATAATTTTTATACAAAAACATAAGGTAACATGAATTTGTTTTGTACTCACTTAGGCCTCAACATTAATTTAGAAGTAAGAGCTCCCACTTGCGAAAAGCCTTATATAAAATAGAACATGTCATACAAGCACATCCCTATAGACATTAACATAATCAAAGGAATATATCTTGTGCATAAAATAATGATAGGCTATGTCACTATCCAAAAAGGGAATTTAAGTTTTATAATATCCAAAGGAGAGCTCCCAACCACTCATATATCCAAAGAAGAATTAGGAATGCATTTATGCACTAAAACCATAAGTCTCATTATCATGGCACTAATTCATGTATGATATGTTATTTTTATAGAGTGAATGTGTTAAGTCAGGAGGACTTTACGATGATTAATTTTGATGACAATTAAATAATAATAATGTTAGAAATAAATGAACTATTTTGATGAGTGTGTTAAGTGTGAAGAAGAAGTGGAGAACACAGAAGAAAAGAAAACACAGAAGTGGAAAACAAAGAAGAAGCAAAAGAAATAGAAGAAGTAGAGAACACAGAAGAAAGGAAAATACAGAATAAGTGGAGAACACAGAAGAAAGGAAAACACAGAAGAAGTGGAGAACATAGAAGAAAGAAAAATACAGAAGAAGTGGAGAACACAGAAGAAAGGAAAACACAGAAGAAATGAAAAACGCAGAAGAAGTGGAAAACACAGAAGAAGTAGAAAATACAGAAGGAAGCAAAACACAGAAGAAGCAAAATACAAAAGGATGCAAAACACAGAAGAAGCAAGATACAGAAGAAGCAAAATACAGAAGAAGTAAAAACACAGAAGAAGCAGAAGATATAAAAGAAGCAAAACACAGAAGAAGCAGAAGATACAGAAGAAGAAAACACAGACGATACAAAGAAGAAGATATGCTAGTACGACGAACAGTTAGTTAGTTGGAGTTAGTTATAGAACTCAACTAAATAGCGGTTATCAAGATTCAAGAAGCAGTTATCAAGAATCAAGAAGCAGTTGGAGACGTAGACTATAAATACTAGTCGTAGTTAAAGATTGAACAACTTTTTCGAAAACTTTTGAACAATTATTGATCTTTGAGCGTTCAAGTGTTTACTTAGAAAAGAAAAATTTTGTAGTGCGATACCAAGAGAGCAAACCCTACTGTAACACAAGCTCACAATATCTTTCTAGTGAGAGAAAGAAAATGCTAAGAACCTGAAGAGGCCAAAATAGTTGAAAGAATATTTGGTGTAAGATACTTGAAGAGGCTCTGGAAAGGAAAAAAGAATACTTGTAAATTGTTGAAGTATAGTGAAAACTTAGACGAATTCTGAGGACTGGACATAGCCCACAATTTGGGGTGAACCAGTATAAAAATCGCAGTGTCTATCTTCTATCTTTCAACTTATTCTATTTTGTTTTTAAAACAAGTATATAGAAATTATTTTCTATTTAACTACATAACAATTTTCATATAACTTTCGTGACATTCTTTTAACAAGTTAGAGAAGTTCTTATAAAGAAATATTAAAGATTTTGTATTCACGAAAAGAATACACAATTCAACCCCCTTCTTGTGTATATCATATATTGTACGTGAATTCTATATTAACGTGTGATTTACTTCAGGCTCGACTTTCATCTGTGGTGAGTCCAGACTAGGTGGACAAGATCGTCATGACCCTAGGTGATGACCTCGTTGGTGACCAGACCTCTAGGTGTGCAATCACCCACAAGTCCCATAGAAAGGTGTCGATATAAGGACTCAATTTTTATATACCAGTGTTAAGGGTACGGGGGTCGCTTAATCTGTTATTCCTAGCACATGAATGGCCAATTGTAATCTCAGCAATCACAAAAAATCATATACAAATATTTAGCACTAAAATCAAGTAAGGTACCATTCCTTTATTTATCGTTCCAACAGATAAAATGGAACCTTGTCATGGCTCTAAGTTAAAAGAGAACACATACACGTAGCATACATGACTTGGTTATACATATGTAAGTTCCAAAACATTATGTCACGCAGTAAAAGTCGTCTTTTGTACTCTAAGTGCAAAGTTGTTCAAAAATGTAGTTTCAGAAAATAAAATATTGTCCTTTGCACTTCAAGTACAGGTTTTTTGAAAACAATATCATTCCTCAAAATACGTAATCAAAACATCAGTTTCACTCTAAGTGCAAAGAGTTATTCAAAACAATTTCATTTTGTATATACATAAGTATACTAGCATCTATTTAAGATTCAATTCTACTATACATTATCTAGGTTCAAGATTCATGTACAAGTCATTATGCATATCTTGGAATGTCCTAATCTCATTTGAGAGATCTGTTTTTCCTAACTCACCTCAAAAGAAGGTATACACTCCCTTGACTTAAACAATCCTCGGTACAAGCTCTTTGATCCATAACTCTCGAGACTTTATATATATAATATGAAATGTATTTACTAAAACATGTATCTCATATTTATACACCATCACATAAGTGTATAAAACACAATATCACTATTTTTAAGCTATAGGATTTGGCCATTGAGCTTCTCACATGATTACTTCCCTTATTATTTGCATATGCTTTCTTTTACATTTTCTAAGGCATTTAATGCCTTTGATCCAATACTTACATATTTCAAAACATAATTAAGCACATTTTTCTCTAAGCACATTAGGTCACTACTCATCAATCTATTCAAAAATTCAAGTTTACTTTAAGTAAACATGAAAACTTCTTTCCATTGCACACCATTACAATCTTTAAATCCCAAGCCAAGTTCACTTAGGCATTTTATCAAACATCTAATGTGCATGACTTTCAAGTCATATTTTAAAGACTTTATCATATTAATTAATTCTCCTATCTTGTTATATAAAAAGCACTTCCAAACAACAACACATTTCACCATTCCATTAAATCCAATTCCCTTCATTTAAACCATCAATTTCAAAAGATATTCAAAATTTTACAAATTTTCACCAAAGAGAGGGTATCTCGGTTTTGACTTAAAGAGACTTCTTTATGACTCATTTCATTCATCTAAATCACATTTCATGGATATTCAAGGATGGAGAACAACATAGTTTAAAACCAAACTTAAAATCATAATCTAAAGAGAGATGATAGAAAATTTACCTAAACTTTCCTTTGTTGATATGTTAAAATCTTTTGAGGATTTCTCAAATCTAATGATAGATTTGAGTTCCTTGATCCCAAAATAACTTAGAACATCTTGGTTTGGGTTGGAAAATAAAAAAAATAGTGGAAATTGGGTGATGGTCGAAAGTGTTCTTTTTCTCCTCTCTTCTCCTTTCTTTTAATTAAAACAAAGTGTTTTAATTCTAAATGGTAGGGTACACGGCCACACACAAGGAAGAAGGGCCTAGAATATTGACTCTTCTTTGACCAAGCATGGTGAATTTACCTTTTTTCCCTTAGCTTACATGAAATTACCATTATACTCTTCAAACTTTTCCTAAATTTGCCATTAAGTTCAAAATTTGAGAATGACCAAAACTTTTATTTTCATTTTGGTCCCCGAACTTTTGAAAATTATAATTAAGTCCCATAACTTTATAAAATTACATATTGGTCCTCCAAGAATTGAAAAGTTACTTTTAATTCCCTTATGTACATCAACTTTTCCAATTAAGCTTTCTAAGTGTCCAATAAGTCTATAAATCTTGTCTAATCACCTCTAAGGCATTAGAACACATTTAACTTGGCCACCATGGCCATATCCATCCAATGGACTCTATTTTACACACTTAGAAGCTTATATGTTAGAAATCTCCAAGATTTCGCATACCGATGAACTCTAAGTTCATATAAGGGCATATAACCTTATATATAACTGGCATATATGCCGAAAGGATTCAAATACATTTTTGAGCTCATATACAACCATGTATATATCAATATACAATAGTATCTCCATGTACAGGCCAATATAAAAAGGGCTCAAAAAGTCCGACATTATAGTAATAGTCATATTAAAGGTCATATGTGGCAACTAACAACATTGAATCATTAAGGATAATGTAGCATAAGTTAAATAATTTGAGCTTGTGTGATTATTGATTATACTAGTCCATTTTGTCACTTGTAATGTGGCTGTTTGGATAAACTTAGAGAGCTTGTTCTAGGTTCCTCGATAGTTAGGGTTAGTTAAAGAGCTTATGTTAATTTAACTATAACCAAATGAAAAAAAGGGATTAACAGAGCTTATTGTTAATTCATGACCAATAGTTCGAAAAGAGGTGTGAGGATGATAATGCAATGATATATGTTAAAATGTGCATAGGTCAAGATTAAACCAAAGAATCAAATTTTACACACATTTATCAATAGTCATTTTTAACTGTTTTTGATAAATTGCTTGCGTTAGTTTAATTTACTTTGTTATCTCAATTGAATTTACCCAAAACCACCTATTTTATTTCTTTTAGATCAATTATGTTTGTTGCAAAAATTAACCAAACATTCCCTATGGATACGATCTTGACTAACCACAACTATAAATTTTAGTGTGTAGAGTTATGCAAATTTTGTAGTGCACTCCACACATGCTTTCAACTAGGATATTAAGGACTTGGTAGTTAAGCTTGTCAATTTTGATATAATTAGCTTAATATTGAATAATTCAAAATTAAAAAATGTTTATTAAGATGATTCATTATGAATTTGGTTATGATTGTGATTTACTTTGTTTAGGTAAATAGATATGAATTTTGAGGGTTAAAATGATTTCAATTTAGTTTATTAATTTTGAGAATAGATACTTGATTTTCATTATGATACTTAGTGTATAATTTGTATATGCATTGTGTAAATGTAAATTCTTCGAGCATTTTCATTAAACTACATATAAAAATAAAAAATAAAAAAGGAAGAAAAATGTAATAGCAAGTGAATAAATAAGCATAAATAATTTCACTCCACTAGCCTTATACCAATAAAAAGGTTATTCAAGAGTTGTAATAGCAGCTAGGGGTAGTTATGATAAGGTGTTTAATTTCGTGTCAAAAGGCTAGGTGACTTTTCAAATAAGCTTCTATATGCTCCTATATTGTTTAAATTTAGTGTTTTGTTTTCATAAAGGTTATGAAAATATTTAATGGTTTTAAGATTTTTCTAATTTATGATCACTTTATGCATTAAATAGAAGGGTGTGAATTGAGTTGAAATTTGAAGAATTTTGGAGTGAATTAGATTGATTTATAATTTGATGTAATTAACTAAGTGCTTAACAATTCAATGAACTTTGCAATTAAATGAATAATGGATAATCTTGATTAATATCTTTGATGTGATTAATGCTTTCTCAAAGTTATTTCTCTTAAAGTTAAGAGTAATGAAATCGATTTGCGTGAGGATAAGCAATTGCTTAAGTATGGGGAGTTTGATAAGTGCTTAATTTTTTATATTTTAAGTTTATATTTAGTACATTTCATCTGTTTATTTTAGTTTTTTATAGTTAACTTTTTAATATTTCATTTTTAGGTCATAATTCATATAGTTGGACCAAAATGGATAAATTGGAATAAGTTTAGGGCAATTTAGAGCTAATTTGACTAAGAATAAAGCTATAGGAAAAGTACACGGGTAAGTACATGTAACACGGTCACAATTCATGCAAGACAAGTTGTTTTAAAGTTCAAGATAATTATATAGTTATGAACACACTTGTGTACTTACCTGTGTTCATATTATGAGCTTGTGTTTGCTTTGAATTTGAGGATCTTATGATTTTCAAGTACACATCCAAGTACATGGTTGTGTATTTAACTATCTACCATCTAAAAACCTAATTTGTAATATATAAAATACAAAATTAAAGGACAAAGCAAGGAGGAAGCTTAGGAAACACAATTGGAAGACCAAAAACAATAGAAAAGGCAAAGAATAAGCAAGGAGACATATCTAAAGTGAATTTCCATCAATCTAAAGTGAATTTCTTGAAGATTAAAAGGGATTTCATCATTTATCTTTTGATTTTATGTTCTTCATTTAGTTTTGATGATATGTCTTTCATTATGATGAACTAAATTGTTAAGGTATTTAGGTAAGATAATCTCCAATATGGATTGTGTACTGATTTCAATTTAATTTAATTTATTCTTTAGTTTCATTAAGATTCAATTATATGTTTGTTATTTTTCATGAATTAATATTGTTAATATGTTAATTCATGTGCATTTCCATATAATTGAGATTTGAAAATCTTTTGCATGAATGTTTCTAGCTAATTGGAAAGGTTTGCATATGAACCTAGAGATAGGATGACTTAAATCTTTTTGATTAGGGTCAAATATAATAGTAAAATCCATAAATCAGTTAATGCAATTCTAAGGGTCTTAATTTGAAAAAGATTTCAACTAATCAACCTATGATTAGTTGTTAATAATCTTGAGAGACCAAAATTGCAGAATTTTCACATTCCAATGTACTTTAGATTAAATTGGATGTTTGAGGTCCTATTTACGTAAGAAGTCCTTGGTTTAATCTCTATTTTAGTTACTTAATTGTTTAATTTGTTTTATTTTATTGCTTCAAATTTGAATTTGATTATTTATTAGAATAAATCATAGAAAGATGGTCAGAAGTAGTAATTGTAATCCTCATAGTATTGAATCAAACTTGCCAATAGCCATAGCTACATCATGCACTTCTGGTGAAACAATTCAATCAAGTTTTGGCATTGTTGTTATGGAATAGAATATTAGGGATTTAGTAGTCAAGATTTTCAATTTTGTTATAATTAGCCTAATATTGAATAATTATATTTTTAGAAAAAGGATGTTGATCAAGATGATTCTTTATGAGTTTGGTTATAGTCGTGATTTGATTTGTTTAGGCAAATAGTTATGAGTTTTTGATGATCAAATTGATTTCATTAATTTTGAGAAAGGATACTTGATTTGCATTATGATACTTTATGTATAATTTGTACATGCATTTAGTTAAATGTAAATTCTTTTTAAGCATTTTCATTACCCCACATATAAAAATTTTAAAAATAGTAGTATGTGAATAAACAAGTATAAATAATTTCATTCTATTAGCTTTGTAAGAATAAAAACGTCAAAGTGTAAGAGTGGTGCTAGTAGCCATTTAAGATAGTAACCTAATTGAGTAACTAGTAGTAATTATGATAAGGTGTTTACTCTCGTGCCAAAAGAATATATGACTTTTCAAACAAGCTTCTATATGCTCATATAAGACAAGTTGTTTTAAAGTTTTAGATAGTTACATTACTATGAATAGGCTCATATTTGAGAAGTACACACCTGTGTATTTGAATATGTTTACATTTTTAGCTCGTGTTTGTCTTAGATTTGAGGATCTCGTGATTTTTAAGTACATAACTGTGTAACTACTCAGGTATAACCTAAAAACCTAATTTTCATACTATAAAAGACAAAAAGGAAAGGGAAAAGCAAGGAGGAAGCTCGAGAAGCATTACTGGAAGACCTAGAATGACAAAAAGAATGAAAAATAATAAAGGAAAAGTATTTAAAGTAGATTTCCATCAATCTAAAATGAATTTCTTAAAGATTAAAGGGGTTTCATCATGTTTCTTTTTAATTTTTGTTCTTTCTTTAGTTTTGATGATATATCTTTCATTAAGAGGAACTAAATCATTATGGTACTTAGATAAGATGATCCCTGAGATGGATTGTGTATTGATATCAATTTAATATAAGTTATTCATTAATTTCAATAAGATTCCATTATGTGTTCATATTCATTTTTGAATTAATATAGTCGGTATGGCAATTAATTTATGATTTCACACAATTTAGATTGAGAAATCCTTTGTATAAATTAATCTAGCATAATCCAAAAGAGTTGCATGCAAACCTAGAGATAGAATAATTTAAATCTTCTAGATTAGGGTCAAACTAATAGCAAAATTCATAGATTCATTAATGTAATTTTAAGTTTAATTTGAAAGAGATTTTAATTAATCAACCTAAGATTAGTTTTTAATAATATTGGGAAATATATGAGCACAAATAAGGAATTTCCATGGTCTAATAGACCTTAGATTAGACTTGTTGTTTGAAGTTTTATTTGCGTGAGAAGTCCTAGGGTAGTTCAAAATCTTGGCGTCATCCTCTTTATTAATTGTTTCATGGTTTAACTTTGTTTTAATTAGTTAATTTATTAATTCTTTTAGTTTATTACTTTAAAATTGAATTTGATCAATCTTAATCACCATAACTTAGATTAAATAATAAAAAATATTATTACTGGTAATTCTAGTCTGCTAGCTACAGTTACACTGCATTGGAGGTAAAATGATTCAATCAATGGCTAAGATTTTTGAGATGAGAATGTTGGTCATCTATTAAAGAAAAATCTCACTGGTAAACACTACCACTTAAAAACAATTTCACATAGCACATTCAATGTTGGAGATACCATTCCACTAGATTTTAGATGATCAAGGGAAAAACTATAGAACATATGATAAACTATAGCTCACAATCTACTTCTAAGTGCATCTGTTGGATGCCTCATCAAGAGTGTGTTATATAGAAGAAGTAGCAATGATAAGTGAGTTGATAGGATTTATTCATGTTATGAGGAAGGAGTTAAAAGTGCAGTAGGAGGTTAGCAGATAAACCAAAGAAGGGAAATCAGGAGCCTCAGTAAGAGCTTGATATGGGGAAAAAGAATTAGCGATGATAAATGGCTAGTTTAGAGTTATCCATATCTAAGATGAATAAGACAAAGTTGTAATATGTTTAGAGGTTGGAAGACAAGAGTTAATGATAAAATTACGTCAGGAAGGAGAGATAAGACTGAACATTCCAAAAAGGGACAAAAAATAAACCAAGTGAAAAGTTGAAGGGCCATTACTATAAATAGTATGAGAGGAGCAGGAAAGAAAGAAATATAGAAATGATAATATATGGAGCTAAATGGTGTTGAAACAAAGAGGATGAGGAAGTTGACATTCAAAACTATTCAAGAGTTCATACATAGTATGAAGGGACTAAACTAGTTCTTATAAGTGCAAAGAGAAGTTATTGTTGGAAATCTAAACTTAATATGGTTCAATAGTTAAAGTGATTATAGTGGACAGAATTTAAGACTGATTTAAGAGAGAATTTGAATAGTCAAGCGTTGATCATTTTGGATGGGTAACCTATGGATTTAAATCTCTTGAAGTCTAGTTTCAGTTAGTGAAAGTTTCAAGTCACTTGGACATCTCTTTAAAAAGTTATAGCTATTTTAGTGAAGGATGGTCAGAATTAACTATGTAGTTTAAAATTTCGATATTTATTGTTATATGAATTTATAAAGTCTTCATCTAATTTTTAGGCTTTATAAGGAGTTGTAATCAATTTTTATTAGATATAATCTAAAGAGTTGATAATAGAAAGAAACTTGCTTGTTATTCTTCTCTTCTTTCTACCTCTAAAGTGTCTAATACACTATTAGAATCTAACAAATTGGTATCACATCTATGACAACCTCTAGCATGATGCCACTTGGACAAGTTCCATTATTGTGCCTTATGAAAAATCACTATGAAAATTGTAGCATACAAATAAAGGCAGTGCTTAGTGTATAAGATATGTGGGATGTAATTGAGAATGGCTATGATGAACTAGCAACAACAGGTAATATATCTGCGAATCAGATAAAGACGTTGAAAGAGATTCATATGAAAGACAAAACCACACTTTACTTATATTTTGAAATAGTTGATGAATCTAGTTTTGAAAAGATTAGTTAGAGCGACAAAATCAAAAGAGGCATAGGAGATTCTTAAAAAAGCACACAAAGGTGCGAATTGAGTGAAACAAATTCGCCTATAAATATTT
>JAOTJB010341186.1:0-25087 GCA_027123815.1 Erythroxylum minutifolium
CTGAAAATTTTGGTGTTGTTGTGTTATTTTCCCTATCTTGATGATGATCCTTGACTTAAATCCTTCCTCAAGGCTCTAAATTTGTGTTCTTTTCTCCAAAGATGGTCTTTCTACAGAAAGGTTTCGTCTCCCTTAAGATGGAGGCTAATGATGGTTTTATAGTCCAAAAAACCTAAATTTGATGAAGCCCTGTATAATCCTTCAGATTGTAATTCACATGATCGTAGGAATTGGCCACAGAACACTTCCTCTTTCTTTTTCCTCTTGATTTCTAGCTTAATCTCCAAGTTGCTCCATCTTCCTTTTTACACAAAAATAGTCAATTTTTACCCTAAATTAACATCAAATATAAAAGAACAGCAATGGAAATCAAACTAAACAAAAATATACAAAATAAATCCTAAACTATAACGATAATCAACAATTATGCAAGAAAACACATGCTAATTACCTAGAAAAACGTTACCTAATGCACACCTATCAACCTCCCCACACTTGAATCTTTTCTTGTCCTCAAGAAAAATAAATACAACCACTCAATTCTATCATTTCATCTTTACAAAGATCAAAGCATACAATCCCTCAAATTTAAACTAACTCAAATATTAAGTTAATATACATATCATGACTACTTTTTCATTGGAGTACATAAACAAACTCAATAATTGACACCATCACTCAAAGATAAGCAAAGATGCAAAATGAATTTTCCTCACAATTTTCACTTATTTCTCTCAAGTGTTTAATGGTTAGTGTTTTGCTCAAACTTCCTATAGGAAACTACATTACCATAGGCTTGCTAATACACCAATTCTCTTCTACACTGATTGCATGCATAAATAGATCAAAAGGAATTGTTTAGGGTTGTAATGTGGTAAGGGTTAATGTTATCCCCGGGTCTCGGTTCTTATTGCGTGTTGACAAGGCACCAAATTGGGTGACTTTTAAATAAAAATATTCATATATAAAATTATCGTCAAGGTAAAATAATTAAATTTCTTGGTGGGAGTAAAAACAATTAAATAAATAAAATAAAATCAAAAGATTTCACGGTCGTGACACCACGTGTCACAGGTGTGAGTTAGTACATGATCGTGATTGAGTATGCTCGTGATTTTTGGTAAATAAGGGGAGCACGATCGCGACTTTCCTGAGAAGTTGGGATTGTCATGTATACCTATTTCAAAACTTCATAACTTTCAATCCTGGAAACGAAAAATTATAAACTTTATTTCGTTAGAAAGCTAAGAGAAAGATCTACAACTTTCATGTAGACAATTTTATCAAATTCTGCCTAGATCAATACAGTTTATTCATTGAAGTTTTATAACACATTTTATTCCCTTTTTTCTCTACTGTCAATATATGAAACTGCTAACTATAACAAAAGATCTGAATCTAATAATTAAAACTATACATACAAAACTCTTAATTTAACCAATTTCTTCAAAAAAAGTCTATCCAAAGGCCTTCAAACATCTAACAATTTTAATCTCAACACCATTGGCACTTAACACAGAGAAATTTCTGGATATATACAAAAGAGAAATTCTGCAATTCTTACTGTAACTTCATATTATGTATCAAAACCATATAAGTAGCATAATACAAAAATACAATCATAAATGTTCATGCCTGACATGTTTCTAGGGCACCAAAAGTTCCTGAACTAACTTAGTTACAAAAGACTGAAATCTTGGAGTTGCCAAAGCTTTGCAAGGGTTCAGTAATGATTTGCTTTTTCTTCACCTAAGGAGTGGAAAAGTAATGGGGTGAGCTGGGAAACTCAGTAGCTAATACGTTTATAGCCAATGGTAACGAACCACACATACACACAATCAAGTATAAAAATATATATTTTCATTTCATTTCAGACTTAGCAGATCACACTATCCACATTCTAAATTTTTAGAATTGACATAAACATAAGTACGTCACCACATAAATCAGATCATATGTTTCATTTAATCATCACAAAATAACACTCAATTATGCTCCATATTCAACAAATTAAGATGTACTGCACAAACATAATGGCTCGAGAGAATCCCATAAAATAGAATGACGAAACCGAAGTTTACACTATGAATAGAATGAGTCCATTTTTCGGAGCTCATGTACCATAAGCGGGCAGCCGAGAGAAGGATTTAGGTTACCATGCATGTGACAAATAGAATAGTATCTCTCTTACCCACACAAGCAGATTTTCCAAAGCTTACATATTCCACATCATACTCATACTTTTTATGCTTTTTATGATTTTCTTCTGATCATTAATACCAAATACAGCAAAATCTTTTAAAGTAAACATGATAACAAATCATAGTGCATTTTTCCCACATTCATAATGTTTCAAAAACAAGCACTTAAGCACACATAAACACATAATAGATCAGCCCATCATCACAATAACCATAAACATATTACCCACCTATTTACTTGTAATTCCAAGATCAAGTTTGTTCTTTTTCTTGCTCTTGATTTCGAAGTTCTTAGTTCCCTTCAAACAAATATATTTTCATTCAATCAACATATATGAATAAAACTTCCATAAGATTTAAATATCCAAAATGAACATAGACTTCATCTACTCTTGGTTTATTTAACGAGAAGAACTAAGATCTAATTAAGGTTCATAAAAAATCTAAGAAGAAGAATTTCAGGTCTTTTCTTTCTCTCTTCATTTACATCATAAAACCTATTTTCTCTACTTACTTCTTTTATTAAAGCAAGAAGAATAATAAAGGTTACTTAACAACTCAGCTGAATATTCTTCTTCCTCTTCTTTCTCCTTGCTCTTTGCTTTCTTTCTTCTTCTCTTTCTATGCTTCGGTTTTCTCCTTCTCTTCTTTTAGTTTCTTTTACAACTTTTTTCTTTTTGTTACTTACTATACATGACTCTCCTCTCTTCTTCTTATTAGTTTAAGACCAACCTTTGTCTTTCCAAGCTTACCCTTTCTTATTAATCTAATACCTTCTAACTCCTTAACTTAATTCTAACTCCTTCTTTTAATTCATGCAACCACACGAGATTCATAATATACCTAATTAAACTCCAAAAATTGCTAATTTATGATTTCTAACTTATATTCGTGCTTGCTAATTTAATAAAATAAATTTGAAGAAAAATTCAAGGTTTAACACTTAAGGTGGGTAAAGAGGAAAAAAGGTTTAAGCATAAGCATTAGTAAAGTAAAAAGTAGATAAAAATGGGATAAAAAAACATAACTCCGAGGTATACAAATATAACTGATATTCTGCACTTATTGACGCGACTCACTTATTCTTCCTTTTTCTTTTCTTTTCTTTTCTTTTTTCCTTTTTCTTTCTTTTTTTAAATATTTTTTTCATTTTTTCCTAAATACATGGAAGAACTATGAATCAAAATAGCACTAAATACACTATAATCCACAGGCAGAAGTATACCCAACTCATCTCGGTAACAAAAATTTCACAACGATCCCAACTAATTATTACTTAATACCCTACTAAGCTTGTGAATTGGTAGGTTAATAAGGTTTAAAGTCTTAAAATTTTAGGTGTTTTTAAGAAACAAAAGGTTAAGGCTCAACGGGGGTAGCAAAGGATAATATAAAGGGTAAGTCATTTAAGCTAAGAGTTAACATAAAAAGGGCCTAAATCATCTGTATTAAGCATGCATCCAGTAGACTCAAACTGATTCAGAGTAAGTTCTGAAGGTAGTAACCTAAAGAAGTAGCACTCAACAAAGTAATAAAATGACTATAAATGGAGTCATATGGCTCAATCCTCACTTTGGCTCAAATAAAAACTCATTATGCATCTTCACATTACCTCATTGTTCCAAATGTCAATTTGTGACTAAGATTATGTACCCAACTACTTTTCATCACTCGATATGGTTCACCCTCTACTCAAGTAGCCTAATCCGAGTTCGAGCATGCATTCAATCTAATTTTGACTAGTAAGATAGAATTTCATGGCAATATTTATCAGAGTGATTCAAGTTTGGTTCCATTGTTGACACAAAGCACATATAATATGCCTAAACATGCATCCTATCTAACAAAATGAAAACAATGCAATTACGAAAGTCAAAGTTACCTCCCTAAACTTAAAGTTCACATTGTCCTTAATGTGACAAGTCAATCACCAAGTAAAGAAAAATGACCTCAAACCAAACAAAAGAAGTTGAATACACAAATGACATAAATCCAAACAAAAAATGACAACACACCAAACAAAAGAAAATAACATGAAGCCGAGAAAACATGAAATGAAATAAAAACAAACAAGAGAAACAACAAAATTATAAAGAAAAGGGTAAGAAAAGCTTAGTCAGATGATGATGGTGACAGTGTTGGTGAAGGAGCTTCAAAGTTGTTCCTCCGACAGAAGTTAAGGAACCTCTTCTTTAAGCTGCGCTGCTCCTTATGAACTTTCCACATTTGGGTACCGAGCTCGTTGATTTGGGATGTCATTTATTGAGAATTTGTAGCCATTTGGTCGAGGATTTGTTGAAGTCAGTCAACCTCCACTGGTGCACGCAGTTCCTCCTCCACTACTTTTGCCTCTGGCTCTTACATTGCTCAGGATGTGGAGGGTCATTTTGCAATTGTACGCGCATCCCTCCTGCTCCTCACTACAATGCATGTCTGATGATCTCAAAATTCCATAGAATGGAACTCCAAAATCTCAGAACGCCTCAAATATGATATGTCAAACATATTGTGTGGAGTTGTACAAATTCTTCATATTAACATTATAAAACACACCCAAAGCATAAGCAATATGAGACATCCCAAAAAATGAACTTTGTTTATTAATAACACTCACTGTTGATTGAAAAATTCTGTACGGTATGTTGATTTTAATATTTCGATCCATGCACTATAAAAAGAACAGTTCTTTTGCTAAGCATTTGTTGCTTTCTATTTTATTAAACATAGTCAGACATATAAATTTGTGTAAAAGTAGATGCCCGACACTTCAGATTAAACAATTAGGTGCGTTGCATGAGTCGAAATGTTCCTCACTCGATAAGAATCAAAATCAAAATCACTGTGACCTTCTACAACTTTTGCATTCGATAAATTAAAAATTTCTTGCATAATGGAATAATCAAGTTTAAAAACATTTTCACCTAACCTAAACCAAAACACATCCATTTTTGGGTGATGCCGGACTGTTGTGAAGAAATTTAAGGTTATAGTAAAATAAATAGGTACATCGCACAGAATAAATCTACTCCACCCTATGTTTGCAGCTAATTGCTCAAGTTGTCGTCTCACTCCTATGTTCTCTAACAATCCTTGCCTACTCTCAGTATTAATTCACCCCATCAACATCAATAATTCAACGGATAGTAGCCAGAAATGGTCGCCCAAGCACCATTAAAGTTTCCTCATCTTCTCTAATATCCAGTATGTAGAAGTCCACAAGAAAGAAGAATTTGTCGATCCATATTTGCACATTCTTAATGATTCCCATCAGCAAGTGCACCGTTCTGTCAGCTGTCTTCACCAATGTCTTAGTGGGCTATGGCTCTCCTAAATCTAGCTTCTGACTGAATGAGTAAGGGTTATTATCTGCCAGCTCCCAAGTTCACGAATGCCTTGTCTATCTGAACTCCATAAATACTACATGGGATAAAGAAATCCCCTAAGTTTTCTTTCTTTAATACTATCAGTGAGTTTCCTTCTGATATGTGTTCTTTGACCTCTTTTTTCGCCAGTTCCTTCAATGTGAGTTTTGTTCGCAGTTGATTGGTTATATCTAACATCTCACTTAACTCACCTTCCTTAGAATTCCTCATTGCTCCTCTTGAAGATGACTTCCATTGGACAAAAACTGATGTGGAAGTCCAAGTCTAAGCTCCTTGTTTGGCTTGCTTACTAGTTCACTTGAAAAGAATTCGACAATAATTTGTCCTGTTCTCTTAGCTCAGTTTTGCTCCTCATTCACACTGTCCTTTTGGTCCATCCGAGTAATAGCCATGAGTCTTTTTTTCGGATTAATTTTAGTGTTGCTCGGTAGGCTACCTGCATTTCGAGAAGATAACACATTAGTGAGTTGCTCTACCTGAACCTCCAGATTGTGGATAGAAGATGCATAATTCCTTAGAATTTGATCAAATTTTGTTTCCATCCTTTTCTGATTTTCCTCCTGGCTTGCGTGCATCCTTTTTTGATTCTCCTCTTGAGCTGCCAGTTTAGACCCCAAGACTTCTATCATCTTGTCCATTTTGCTTTCCAATGCGTCGATCCAATCTTGTTGAAATCCTGGTGGTCCTTCTGATCTTTACTGACCACCTGCATTGTTATTACTTTATGAAAAATTTGGATGGTTTCACCACCCTGGATTGTAAGTATTAGAGTAAGGGTTATTATCTTTCTATGGTTGGCCCAGATAACTTACCTGTTCAGTACCACCGGCTCCTAATTGAAAACACTCCGTAGGGTCGTGGTTGCTCTGCCCACATAACTCACATTGAACTTGTATTGCCTTAGCTATTGAGGAAGATGCTCCTTGCATGTTATTTAACTGCTTCGTAAGAGTCATGATCTGAGCCTGCAAGGCAGTAATACAGTCAATGGGTATCATTCCTTTTTATTCTTTTTATCCTTGTCTGCTCCTCTCGCTCGACCATATGCAGCTGTTGCTTGCTAACTCCTCTAATAGATCGTGAGATGCTTCCACCGTCTTTCTCATTAATGAACCTCCTGCCGCTACGTCGATGGTTCCTTTAGTGCTTGGATTCACTCTATTGTAGAATGTCTGAAGTAGGAACTCTCTTGACAGGTTGTGATGAGGGCAGTTTATCTGAAGTTCTTTAAATCACTCCTAAGCTTCACAGAGAGACTTCCCGTCATTTTGCTAGAAATTTGTTATCTCTTTGATAATCCTCATCGTCTTTGTTAATGGGAAATACTTGGTGAGGAATGCTTGGGCAAGTTACTCCCAAGTCGTAATCTGGCCTGAATTCAATGAGTTGTAACACGCTTTAGCTAGATCCTTTAATGTAAACGAAAATAATCTCAGCTTCACCACATCATCGCACATTCTGTTGAACTGGAATGTGTCACATATCTCCAAGAAATTTACGATGTGGGCATTCGGATCCTCATTGGATAGCTCGTAGAATTGCTTACTGTTTTGTAGAATGTTGAGCAGTATCGGCTTTATCTCAAAATTAATTGCTTAGACCACCAGTCTCGCCACTCCTTGAGAACTAAAACTTGGCCTTATAAAATCTATCGGAGTCCTCTCCAGTCCTCCTTGCTCTCCTTCTTCAGCCATATCTTGTTGTTAAAAGTTAAGATGCTTTGCCTTTCTTAACTCTCTTTTGTGCCTCTTGATGTCAGGAAATTCGTCTTCGCTCACTTTTTTCGTTCTTCGTGTGCTCTTTGTGTTCATGCACCTACAATTACACAAGAAAAAGTGTCAAAAACTCTTAAATCAAAGTGATCTAAATTAAACAAGATGTTAAACAATCAATCCTCGGCAATGGCATCAAAAACTTGTTGATAGTAAAACCTATCTATTTGTTTTATGCTCAAAAATTGCAAGTGAATGGGTCGTGACTTGTAGCTTAAAAGAGCGGATATCAATCCCACAGGGATTGATGCCCAGATACTACTTAATTTAAATAAAACTTTGTTTAAGAAATGAAATTATTAAAAGTAAATAATCTGGAAAATTAAATTAAAATTAAAAGACTAACTCAAAATAATAAACAATACTAATGTGCAAAAAAATCAGAATTCAAGAATCTAATGACTAGAGATTACCTTTTTCCCTATTTTGTCTCCCTCCTATTTTATTGATTAAATTGTGTCTCACCCTAGATTTTCGAATATAATAACTACCCTCTCTTAAGGTGTAATTAATTGTCTCTAATCAAATTTAAGGGAATCAATAGGATGATCTCTGAACCTACCCAATGACTTAACCTATTCAACTAATTATTAAACTATCTTATGGGTGATCAATTGACTAGTCGAGATCTCTCTTCTAACTATTCAATTAGCATGATAATTTTAAGTCTATAGGTCGTTAACTCTCGTTGTACAATCCTACATGAATTTATCTTACTCACTCTCTCGATTTGTTGCAAGATAACAATTTAAATCAACAATTATCAAAGACAACTTCATTCAATTCAACAAAATAAAAATTTTGACAAAATATTTCAAAAGCAATCCCTAAAACTAAATAAGCCTAACATGGTCTCCTTAACATCATCAACATTCAAATAAACCACTTTACAAAGAACATAAGAAGTAAAATTGACAGAAAATTGAATAACAAGACTCCTTCTCTTCTTTGCCAAAATCTGGCAATTTTAGTGTTGATGTGCTATTTTGCCCAATCTTAATGATGATCCTTGATTTCAATCCTTCCCTAAGGCTCCAAACATATGTTCTTCACTCCAAAGATGGTTTTTCTACATAAGGGTTTCATCCTACCCAAGATGGAGGCTTAATGATGCTTAAATAGTCTAAAAACCATAAGTTTAATGAAGCCCCACATATTTTCTCGGATTATGATTCCCACACTCGTGGGAATCAATTACGCTCGTTGGAATTGACATGATTCCCACGATCGTGGGAATTGGTCACAGATGCACTCCTCTTGACTTCTAGCTCAATCTCCAAATTGCTCCATCTTCTTTCCTACATAACAAAAAGTCAATTCTTACCCTAAATTAACATCAAACACAAAATAACAACAATGGAAATCAAACTAAGCAAAACTATGCAAAATGAATCCTAAACTATAACAAAAATCAACAAGTACGTAAGAAAACACATGCCAATTACATAGAAAAACATAAACTAATGCACACTTATCAGACCTTCAAAACGAATTTATCTCCTAAGTATAGAGATCTAGATAAGTTTACTATTCCCGATAAGATTGATAATATTATAATTAAGAGAGCCATACTATATTTAGGAAACCGTTCTCTCAAGGTATGAACTTGCTTTTATATAATTAACTGAATCTTACTAGCAGCTGTTATATTATGACGTATAGGTATCTAATATGGAGTTGAAAACAATACCCTTTTATTTGAAATATGCATATTTGGGAGACAATGAAACTCTTCCAATGATTATTTCAACAGATTTGACTCCTAATTAGGAAGATAAATTAATTCATATGATAAAGGAGCATAAGAAGGCCTTTGGGTTGAAAATTATAGATATTAGATGAATAAGTCCTATATGCATGCATCACATTTTGCTTAAGGAGGGTAATAAGTCAATTGCACAAGCACAATATAGGAAAAACCCTCTAGTGATGGAAGTTATGAAAAAGGAAGTACTGAAGCTTCTTAATATTGGAGTAATTTATCTTATTTCCAATAGTAAGTGGGTAAGTCAAGTGTAAGTGGTTCTAAAGAAATCTAGAATCATGGTGGAAACAAATCAGGATGGTGAGTTAGTCATTGCTCGTGTGAAAATTGGGTGGCGAGTTTTTATTAAGTATACGGAGTTGAATATTACAACTCGTAAAGATAACTTTTCCTTTCCATTTATCGATCAAATACTTGAAAGACCTGCTGGACATGATTATTAATTTTTTCTAGATGGCTTCTCAGTTTATTTTTAGATGTTTATTACACCAGAGGATCAAAAAAAGATGAGCTTCATATGCTCATTTAGTAAAAATTCTTACCAAAGGATGCCATTTAGTTTGTGCAATGCACACATCACTTTCCAAAGGTACATGGTGAGTATGTTTTTTGATTATATTAAGAAGATCATAAAGGTATTTATGGATGATTTTAGTGTCTATGGTTCTTTTGATAATTGCCTAGAAAATCTTGCACTTAATTTTAGAAAGATGTATCAAAACTAACCTTATTCTTAATTGAGTAAAAGGCCATTTTATGGTTGATCAAGCTATAGTTTTAAGGCATGTTATATCTTTTAGGGGTATAGAGGTTGACAGTTTTAAGATTGGTCTCATTTCTGTTTTGTCTTCCCCCTTGAGTAGACAGGAAGTTCTTTCTTTTCTTAGCTATGTAGGTTTTTATCGCAAGTTGATCAAGGATTTCTTTAAGATAGCTTCTCCTTCATGCAAGGTGTTACAATAAGATGTCCCTTTTGAGTTCGATGACAAGTGCAACGAGGCATTTGACAAACTTAAAGAGCTCTTACCATCTTCACTAGTAATTCAACCTTTGAGTTGGAGCCTTCCCTTTAAGATTATGTATGACGTAAATGATTACGCAATAAGGGTGGTTTTAGGAAAAAGAATAAGAAAGGTTGCACATGTCATCAACTACACTTCAAAAAATTTGAATTTGGCTTAACTAAATTATTCTACAACTAAAAAAGAGCTTTTGTCTTTTGTATTTGCTTTAGAAAAATTTCAATGGGTGCTAAAATTATTGTTTATTTTGACCATTAATCTCTGAAGTACCTGCTCATTAAGAAAGAAGTAAAGCAGAGATTAATAAGATGGATTCTCTTCCTTTAGGAGTTTGATTTAGAAATAAAAGAAAAAAGGGGTAGAGAATGTGGTTGTTGATCACCTCAGCCATTTGGTCTGAAAGGAAGATGATGTCCCTTTAAGAAAAACATTTCTACATGAACAACTGTTTTCTACCAATTTGACAACTCCATAGTATATAGATATTATGAATTTTCTAGTTACTAACAAGTTATTTGCAAGTTTGTCAAAGGTTCAAAGGGACAAGTTAAATAGTGAAGCCAAGTATTATGTATAGGATGACTCCTATCTTTGAGGCATTATGCAGACAAAGTAATAAGAAGGTGTGTTCCTGAGAGTGAGACACTTTCTATTTTGACCTTCTGTCACTTTTACAATTGTGGAGGGCACCCCAAAGTAAAAAGGACTATGTATAAGGTCTTTGAGGGTGGTTTTTATTAGCCTTTATTATTTAAGTATTCATATTTCTTTTGCAAGTCATGCAACAAGCTCTAATAGATAGGTAGCTTATCTCGTAGAAATCAAATGCCATAGCCCTCATTATTTTTATGAAATCTTTAATATTTGGGGCATTAATTTCATGAGCCCTTTTCCTTTATCTTTTTTTCATTATATTTTACTTACAGTTAATTATATTTCTAAATGGGTGAAAGCTAAAGCTACTAAGATTAATGATGCTAAAGTTATTACAATTTTGTCAAGTCTAATATTCTTTAGAGGTTTGGGATGCCAAGAGTCGTCATAAGAGATAAAGGAGCGCTCTTTTACGATAGGTTGATGGAAACCTTATTTAAGAAGTACCATATGGTATATAAGGTTTTTATTTCTTAACACCCCTAAATAAGTGGCCAAACTGAGGTATCTAATAAAGAAATTAAGTTGATCCTATAAGTGCACTTCTTTATAGGAAGGAATGGAGCTTGGTGATGGAAGATGCACTATGAGCCTATAGGACAACTTGTAAAACACCAATTGGTATGTCCCCATACAAATTGGTGTTTGGGAAGCCATGTCATATTCCTGTGGAGCTGTAGCATAAGGTATATTGGGAAATCAAGCATTACAATATGAATCTTGATGATGCAAGAGTGCATATAAAGCTACAATTGCAAGAGCTTGAAGAGATGCAGATATACAAGGAAATATAAGGAAAATACTAAAGCTTTCCATAATAAAAATGATCTTGGGGAAAAGCATTATTATTGGTCAAAAAGTGCTTCTATCATCCTAAACTTAAATTGTTTCTAGGTAAGTTGCATTCTCGTTGGGTCGGTACTTTTGTGGCTTCTAATGTTTTTCCATATGGTGCAGTAGAGATATAGAGTTTGAAAATTGAAAAGACATTTAAAGTGAATGGTCATAGCCTAAAGCCTTACTATGAAGGATTTCCAGTAGAGAATGTGGAAGTGGTGGTGCTTGAAGACCCAAGTGACATTACACGATGAAGAAAATGTACAATCAAGCTAATGACAGTAAATAAAGATGGTGTTTAAGAGGCAACCTAGAGGGAGTTTGTTCCTTTTCTTTTGCATTTTTTAAATTCTTATTTTTGTTGAATACTCAATCTCTTACATTTAAATTTACATTAGGGACAATGTAAGTTTTAAGTGTGGGGATGAGGAGCTTGTTTCTTATATGTGTTTTAATTTCTTATATAGATATATACTAAAAACAAACATTCTCTCTTTTTCTATTGCTTCTAGGATTATACAATTATAATAAAAGAGTAAAATTAACCATAAAAAATTCATGGATATATATATATATATATAAAAACAAACATTCTCTTTTTTTCTATTGCTTCTAGAATTATATAGTTATAATAAAAGAGTAAAATTAACCATAAAAATTCATGGAAACTTAGTCATTTACTTTTACTCTTATAGTTGGTCAATGTACATTTTCTTTAGAAAAGTAGTGACTAGTGGGTAGATATAAGCTAGTGATATTTTGAGCCTTTTAGACTAACACATCCATATTAGTCTCATTGTCTTTTGTTTATGTGTGACTTCATGACATGGAGATCCTGACTTTGCCTTAATTTTCTATTTGAGACCACGTTTTTATCAGATATGTTAACATAGAAATGATATAGACATTATTTTTTTTGCAAGCCACATTAGCCAAATAACATACCCAGTGACATGATTTATCCTATTGTTAAGCCTTTGAGCTTTATTTTCCTTTTGTTTATGTGTTAACCATATTAAAAGCCTTAACAAAATGTCTTACCTAAGCCTTAAAGCTAGTGGAGCATTTGTTATTGTTGATATTTATGCATACATAAGAGAACAAGTGTGGGGGTGCTTATATAGGCTGGTTGGTTACAGTTGATGGAAGTTGATTTTTATTTCCTATCAAATGAGTTCCATCATTTATGTAGTTTCTTTCAATTTTTCTCTTTGTTTTTATTTATTAAAAAAGACAGAAAATAAAAGAAAAAGAGAATAAAAGAAAAGAAGTTATCGATGGGGAAAATTATTTGTTTTATAAGTAATTTATGTTAATCTTTTCTCGTAAAATTGTATAAAATGAGTGACTCGATTATAATGTAAATAAGGGAGAATTTATTATGAAGGATCTTCCTTGTCATTATATTGGATTGTTCATCATTATTATTATAGGTGATTTCCTTTAGTTTTTTTGTGCC
This sequence comes from Erythroxylum minutifolium, assembly GCA_027123815.1. Taxonomy (NCBI): domain Eukaryota; kingdom Viridiplantae; phylum Streptophyta; class Magnoliopsida; order Malpighiales; family Erythroxylaceae; genus Erythroxylum; species Erythroxylum minutifolium. Next base: position 13,094 of record JAOTJB010341186.1, read on the forward strand.
TTATATGGTTTGCAGTCTGAAGGCTTGATTATAATTTGTGGAATAGAGTTCTTACATTCATCATAGTTTATGGTTCCTAGACTTGATTGGATGTTAATATTTGCACTTGATTCTTAATTAAATGATTTTCCTACTTCAATAGTGTTAATGAATTTTGAACTACATGACCCAAATATTTCTCACTTTAACCTTTGGCTCCATTACAAGCTTAAAAAGTCATTTTATTTTTGTTATATATGTGACTCTTAAATGGTGAAGAATTGAAAAGATTAAAAGTCAAGAAATGTCTTGATCATAAAAGTTATTTAAGTGTACCTATAGATTGACTTTATTTTTAAACATAAATTGTCAAAGTCTACCCCTAGATTTCTCAGTTTTTGAAGAGAATAGTTATTGATTGACTATAAGTAAAAAAATTCATTGTTTAATTCTTACTATGGGTATTAAACGTTATTCCTCTTTTCTTATGACTGTGTATTCTTAGGAAATATGGTTAAGGAGTAAGTGTTTTGATATTCATTTTGGTTTTTAGTTTTGCTTAAGGACGGTTAAAAGCTAAGTGTGAAGGAACTTAATAAGGGCTTCATTAAATATTTATGTATTCCCTACTGTTTAGTGATTAATGTTATATTATGCCTAAGATAATTATTTTGGTTTAGGTACAAGTTAGAGGAACAAGAATCAAAATTAGCTAAATTTACACCCTTGGTAAAGTTCTATTGATATTCAATCTCATTTGCCTTCATAAAGTAAAAAGGAGATGAGTTAGGGTGCAAATAGGACAAGAAATGAAAGAATTTGAGCCACTGTGAATTACAAAATAGAGTATGGGAAAATGTAACATAGAAAATGTGTACAAAGTTGAAGATAATGTTTCAATCATATCTGTGACCTACATACCCGTATGAAGAACTACATGGCTATGTAAGTGAGTTACATGGTCATTTATCTTAGATGTGTATCTAATTATAAATGTGTATCAAACTAACAGTGAATGTGTAACTTTTTTATTTCTAGAAAATTAACATATAGAATCACCTACACACCATATAGCTGATCGTGTATAGTCACACAACGCCAATTTTGCAGTATAAAAGGAAAATTAAGAGCCCAAATAGGATAATATATATTAGATACACAAAAGGAGGCTAATTCCTTTCCTTTTTCAGAGTAAGTAGCTAATCTTCTTCTTTCCAATTCAAAGGGGATATTGAGGCTAGTAAACATGTTTTGGCATTGATCAATCTTAGTGATGTTTTTAAATATATTTTGGAATTAACTATATTATTTTGTGTTTAAAGTTTGGGATTTATGTATGAACAATTTAGATAGGTCCACTAGATTATTCTTATATGGATTCATTGTTAGAATCAAGATTGCAATCCATAATTACTGTAAATCTGATTCAGTTGTGGTAAATTAATGGTCGTGTATTATTAGGGATAACATGAATTAAGTTAAATGATCTGATCTTATGTGGTTGTTGCTTCGATAAATTTATTTTCCTAACCTATAATACAACTATCACATTAAATCTAGAGAGCTTATTATAGGTTGTTGAATAGCTAGACCTAATTAACAAAATTGTTTTAATTAGTTACAATATAAGGAAAACTAATATTAATAGAGCTTTTTGCTAATCTATGGTTAATACTTTTGGAGAAAGATATGAGAACACTATGATGATTGATTATACATATTTGTGTGAATATTGAGAATAAACCGATAGCTAGATTTGAAAACCTATTGATTAATCCTTAAATTCTTTATCATTTGATTTGATTTCTCCTCTATAGTTTAATTTAATTTAATTAATTGAATTCAACCACCCCCTCTCCCCTAATCTTATACACTAATTTATTCATTATAAAAGCTAATCACCCATTTTTCATTAACTAACCGAATCATTTTGCATTCGGTTCACTCTCTTGATTTATTACTGAAGCATAAAGTTACAATAAATAATCACTACTCCCAAATGAATTAACACAAAACAACTAGATTAACATTGAATGAAATTTAAATCCCTAAAGAAAAGTTGGAACATCATCATCAATCCCAAATCCATAAACATCATCATATCTATATTACACATTCAAAGGAAAAATAACAAAATGAGAGAAAATGTCACTTGGACCAGATCGGGATGGCTCAGGAAAGCAGCAGTAGCAACAGTAGATCGTAAGCATGATTTGGATCTTAATTTTATATTTCAAGTGGTGTTTGATGTGTGTTTGAGTGTATGGAAACATGAAATTGAAGAAAAGAGAAGAATTGAAAGTATGGAAGTAGGCCATGATTGTGGCAAGACAAGCTACGATCGTGACAAAGAGGGAAGATAGTTATTCCAGCGAATTTAAGCTTTTCCAACATATGATTCTTTTTGTAATTTTAATGATTTGGGGTTATTTTTGGAACCAAATTAAGTGGGTAAACCCTAGAAAGAACCTTAAAAGCCTCCAAAAATATTTAAGAACAAAAAACACTAAAAAAGGGCAGTCACCATCTTCCAAAGTGGGAGAGCAAGGAGGAGGAGTAAGAAGAGAAATCCAAAAATTCTAGATTTCAAGTTTGAGTTCAAATAAAGTTCTTTCTTTCCTTTATTTATTTCATTAAACTTGATAAGTAACTTGGATTTGAATGTGTTATTCACGTTTAGGATGCTCTAATTATTAGATTTGGATTTGTTCTTGAGTTGTTTTGTGACTTGATTGTTGTTGATTTCAATTCAATTTTTTGGTGTTGTGAAGTTTGGGTATTCTAATACTTCGATAATAAATCAAAAAGTGAGTTGAAAGTAATCCGATTAGGTTGGGTAATGAGAGTTAGTGGCCAAATGAGTCTTCCAAATATCAAATTGGTAATCATATGAAGAGAGATCTTGGTGAAAACCTAATTATTCGATATATCGCTTAAGAACTAGTTGAAAACATTAGGTAGATTTTATGAATCGAGTGGTTGCAAAATCTGGAATTTTGTAATCAGTTAGGGTTAATCAATTAGGTCTTGAGAAAGAGTATTCAATCCTTTAGAAGATATAGAATCAATAAATAATTAAATCAATAACAGTTAGTGAGGAAAATAACGATAGAATGAATCCTAAGCTTCATCTTTGATGTTCCTCACATATTTGTGGTAGCTCATTTTTTATTTGATTATTTGGTTAGTTTTATTTAATTTTTTTAAAAATTTGATATTTTATTTTCATTTAATTCATATCCCGATACCTTATACAAAGTTAGGTTCACTTAGTTCTAACTAATTCCTTATGGGATCGACACCTTTAATACTACAAGTTTACAATTCGTATACTTGCAGATATTGGGGGTTTTATTAGAAGTAAAACTTGCTCATCAAGTTTTTGACGATGTTGCTAAGGCACTAGCTTAGGACTAGTTGAATTCCTTTGTTTTAAAGAATTTTCACCAATTTTTGTAGTTGTGGTATCCAATCACAAGAGATTTGAAAAAAAAGGAAAGTTTGGGCACAAAGTTGAAGATACATCGATTTGGACATCGTAAGGCAATAATGAAGAAACCAAAAAGTTAAATGCCAAGAAGAGATAAAAAGAATGATGATGGAGGAAATGTATCATAGGGAGCAAAGGACCTTGCAAACTTCAATGAGACATAATTTGGTCAGGGAAGTAATCATCCTTATTGGAATACTTATAAATCTGGGGTGGCAGAATCAATTAGATTTCTTTTGGTCAAACAATGCAAGAAATCAAGTGGGAATTCAAGGTTTACTAGGATTTCAGCAAGATGAGTCTAGTTCATGGGATTTTAAATTGGACAAGATCATGGACAAGCTCATAAACATGGAAGTGGTCCAGAAGAGACTGGAAGGGAAGTTTAAGTAAGTAATGGAAGTTCATGCCTCTTCCATTCATAACCTAGAAGTTCAAATGAGCCAGCTTTACAGGGAATTTTATAAGAGAAGTGTGGAAAACTTTCTGAGCAATATAGAGGTAAACCCAAAAGAACAATGTAAGGTTATCATACTTAGGAGTGGGAAAGAGCTAAAAGAACTATTAGAAAGATAAGCTAAGACACACTTTGTAGAAAACCAAGAGAAGAAGAAAAGGCATGAAGGCAAGAATGAAGGTCCTCTATACATTCTTCCTCCAACTTACGCATCAAAAATACCATTCCCACAAAGACTTCAGAAGAATGAATTGGATGTACCATTTATAAAATTTGTTAAAAAGCTAAATAAATGGCAAATTTACTTGGCTTATGTGGAAGTGTTGAAATGCAGGCCCAAGTACGCAAAGTTCCTTAAAGAAATAGTTTCTTAGAGAGGACCAAAATTGTCTACTATTTTTTGGTATACCATTTTTTAACACCAGAAAAGCTTTGTTAGATGTCCATGAAGACAACCTCATCCTTCGGATTGGAGATGAACAAGTGAAATTCAACATGAATAAGGTATTAAAGAATCCAAAGGAGCTCATTGATGAGAATTGATAAAGTCGAATCTTTAAAAGAGCAAGAAAAAGAAGAACATATGACATTGGAGATTATGTTTAAAGAATATGAGGAAGTTGTTGTTCAAGAAGTTGATGAAAAAGAGAATGATGAACATATGATAGTGGAGATAAAGGTTAAAGAAGATATAAACATCTTTGTTCACGAAGTGGAAGAAGAAGAGGAAACGAAGGTAGCAGACCAGGCCACGATCGTGGCTCCCCCAACAACTTTTGTCACGATCATGGCCTATGGAACATGACCGTGAGCTTACGTCTGGCTCCGAGCTTCTTCTGATTCTCCTTCGTTCTTCCATATCTATTCTCAAACACTAACAAATATGTCAAGGAACGTTAAATGCATAAAATTAAAGCACAAAAGTATGTTCTAACCAATATAACACTCAAAACACAAACATTTAACTAAATAAGACAATCCTAACCTAAACATACATTAATCATTCAATTTAACAACTAAACACATACTAAACAACCCATTAAAAAATTATGCAACCTACCACTATCAACATTCCCACATTTAAACTTTTTCTTGTTCTTAAGCAAAGACAAAAGAAGCAAAACATAAAACACAAAACACAAAACACACCTAACAACAAAACACACATATGCAGCAATGGTACAATGGTGTTAAAATTGACGAAACAAAATTAACTATAAACACGATCCTTCAAGTTTTTCTAACTTATTAACATATGAAATCTATGTCTAAGTACTTAGGACTAAATATACATACTAATTAATACTTAATTACATGTTCAATTACTCCTATCACTTACACACAAGCATTAATAATTTGTTAGTTAATCAAAATTGTAACTATCTCTTTTCATAAGAAATCAAGCTATTCATAAGATCAGTAGGATATATTAAACAATACATTATTTTTGTTAATTTTATCAACATGAACCTAGACTTTTGATGCGAAGGCAAATATTTATGATAAATGTCCCTCGGTTACTCAACTAGGCCATGTTTTTATTAAACGGCTTGGTTGGAATGTCATTATAACCTTTTGACGTGAAGGCAAACATTTGTGATAAATGTCCTTCAATTACTCAGCTACATCAGATTCTCAATTGGCTCCTAGCTCTACCTGATTTGTTTCAAAAAGGGCTAGCAGAATAGTTATTTATTTAAGATTTACACATATTTTTTGCCTACCTTATTTCTTAATCTAATAATTCTCATGAAAAGATACTAATGATGCTACTTATTCGATTGACCTAAAATTATAAATGAATGTGGTAAATTCCTAAAGTGAATGAACTAACATCGTATCCTAATTAACATGCATATTTAACCGAAACAACCTAAAATACTACTTTTAGAAGCTAATAAATTTTAGCAACATAAAAGACTATGCTCAAAGCAAAATTGATTCCCTTAAGTCCTGGCCATTTACACATTCACACGAATCATATCATGCAACAATCCTAAACAAAACTAACATACCACAAGAAAAATTCACATTCAAATAAAAACACATAATGCACATAATCACCCTCCCTACATTTGGACAACACATTGTCCTTAATGTGAGAAGAACAAACAACAATATATAAGGTGGGAATAAAAATAAAGAAACAAGACAAATATGAGAACAATTGAAAATAACAATAAAAATAAAAGACAAAGGTTAGAGTATAGAGCTATCATGGTGATTGAGGTGGTGATGGTGTTGAGACCAAATACATTTGACACCTAGATTGCTTTCCTTTCTCATAATTGATTCAAGAGAGTAAGAGAATTAGTAATCCAACCCATTCCAAATCATTAAGACCTATTAATAAAATTTAAAACAATTTTAACTACACAACAATTTAAAGCTAACTACTAAATGTGCTAAGTTATGGTCATTAACTTGATCGTGCATCATTGGAAGTGTGTTCAATTGTTCGAAAGAAAGGAATTACTTCCTTTTCCTTAGAGATCACTTCTCTAAGATCTGGTTTGCAGCGATGCCCATTGATCTTAAAGGTCTCCCTATTTGAGTTTTCCAATTCAAGGGCTCTATGAGAAAACACTTGGGTGACTGTAAAAGTTCTACTTTATCATGACTTAAAATTTCCTAGAAATAGTCTCAATCTCGAATTGTATAACAAAACCTTATCCCCGACCTTGAATTCCTTTTGCTTCAAATGAGAATCATGCCACTTCTTTACCTTTCCTTTATAAAGTTTGGCATTGTCATATGCATTGCGGAGAAACTGATTGAGTTCATTAAGTTGAAGGAGACTCTTTTCACCATACTGCTTTTGGAGATGTTACTTACTTGTTGACAGTGATAGCACTGTGCCACGAAGCTTGAGCATCTTTGAACAAATATGGTCAATAAAATCCACACTTGAGTACTCGAGCTACCATTTTGTTTGCTCCACAGTGGCCAACATATTGAGTTTTGTGACACTGTGTTAATATATCTAACACATCATCTTAATAAACCATCATCACATGTTCCATACAAGATTGGTTCATCCTATAGATATCGGGTGCATTCATGCAAGAACCGTCTCTACTATTGATATGATAGATCAAAGGGAAGTTTCCCACTAGCAACATAATTTGCGATATCAGTGAACCATGGTGTTGCTAGGTTGTTAAGTAACATCAGGGTCTCATCAGGGAAGTTCTCATTAATATCATCACTTTGTTCACATTCTTATCCCTCTAAATGTGATAGATGGTCTGCGACCACATTCTCTGCTCCTTTCTTATCTCATACTTACATTCTCTGCTCCTTTCTTATCTTATACTTCTATATCAAACTCTTGTAATAGTAGCACCCATTGATTAAGTCTCTATTTTGCATCTTTCTTGGCAAAAAGATATTTTAAAGCAGTGGTCAGTGAATACGATCACTTTAAACCCCAAGAGGTACGACCAAAACTTGTCACATGCATGCACCACTGCGAGTAATTCCTTTTTTGTGGTGATGTAATTAAGTTGAGAACCTGTAAGGGTCTTGCTTGCATAGTATATCACATGCAACATTTTGTCTCTCCTTTGACCCAATACACAACCTATAGCTTGGTCGCTCACGTCATACATGACCTCAAATAGAGTGTCCAATTCGGTGGCATTAAGAATGAGGTTGATGTTAACGCCTCATTTAATTGATTAAATGTAGAGAAACAATTCTCATCAAAGAGGAAGGGCACTTCCTTGACTAACAAGTTTGTCAAAGGTCTTGTAATTTGCTGGAAATACTTAATAAAGTGATGGTAGAACTTAGCACGGCCTAAGAATGCGCGCACACCTTTAACGTTGACTAGGGGTGGAAGTTTCTCTATAACTTCAGTTTTTGCTCTATTTACTTTAAATCTTTGGTGTAAAATTTTTTGCTCGAGCACTATGCCCTCCCACACCATAAAGTGACACTTCTCTCAATTCAGCACTAAATGTGATTCTTTAAATATTTGGAGTACCCTTTCCAAATTGGTTAGACACATTTCAAAAGAATCTCTAAAAAATGAAAAATCATCCATAAAAACTTTCTTTATGTTATTGATCATAACTGTGAAGATAGACATCATTCATCTTTGAAATGTGGCTGAGGCATTGCATAATCTGAAAGGCATCTGTCTATACACAAAGGTACCATAATGACATGTGAATGTGATCTTTTCTTGATCCTCAGGGTAGATGAATATTTGATTATACCTCAAGTAACCATCCAAGAAGTAGTAGAAGGAATGACCAGCCACTCTTTCTATCATTTGATTTATGAATGGGAGAGGGAAATGGTCTTTTTTAGTCACCTTGTTGAGCTTGCGATAATCTGTGCACAGTCTCCATCCTGTGACTGTTCTTATTGAAATTAATTCTCTGCTTTGACTCTCTATGACAATCATTCCACCTTTCTTTGGTACACACTATATCGGGTTGACCCATTCACTATCGGATATGGGATAGATTATCCCCTCATCTAAGAGTTTTACTATTTCTTTCTTAACCACTTCTTTCATATAAGGGTTCGACCTATGTTGACGTTCCCTCACCGCTTTACATCCTTCTTCAAGGTTTATTGGATGCTTACAAACATTTTGGCTTATACCTCGAATATCATACATTGGCCATCCTATGGCTTTCATCCGCTTCCTAACAATAGCAACCATCTTACTCTCTTGTTTCCCATCCAGTTAGTTAGAAATGATGATAGGTAAAGTTTGACCTTTACCTAAGAAAGTATATCTGAGATGGGTAGGTAATGGTTTAAACTCTAAAGTGGGTGGTTTCTTCATGGAGGGTGGTATGGGAGCTTTAGTTTGGACTAATATGTCTTGATGAGATTGAACACCCGGCTCCTCCATCTCATCCTCTCTTTCAGACTCAACCTTGTTTGCCTTCTCAGCTTCATGACTTGTCTCCACTTATATTGATTTTACTTCTGCAACACAACTCTTTACTTGTTCTTACATACTTTCATCCATAATGTCAATTTTCATGCATGCGCTGCTTTCCTTCGGATTCTTTAAAGCGTTATTCATATTAAATTCCACTTGATCCTTACCAATCCTAAGTGTCATTTTTCCTTCATTAACATCGATTAATGCTTTTCCTGTGTTCATGAAAGGTTACCCAAGAATCAATGAACAGGTCTTATCCTCTTCAAAATCAAGAATCATAAAGTCCATATGAATAATAAATTTGTCCATTTGCATCAGAACATCTTCCACCACTCCAAACGATTATTTTGATAGATTGATCACCCAACTGAATTAGCATTGAAGTTGACTTGACCTCACTAAGCCTCAATTTCCTGAATATCGATAAAGGCATAAGATTGATACTTGCTCCTAAATCGTAGAGGCACTTTGTGAATTCAAATTCACTAACCACAAAGGGTATTGTGAAACTTCCTAGATGGCATCTGGTTGGTGACTATCGAACTACAGATGCTAGTCAAAGCTACCGTTTGGTTCTCATCCCAAGTACGCTTCTTCATTAATATGTCCTTAAAAAACTTAGCATATTTGGGCTTTTGTTCTAAAGCCTTGACGAATGAAAGATTTATATACAACATCTTTAATTTCTATATAAATCTCATAAATTATGCATCCATTTTTAATCTATTAAAAACCTCAATATGTTGCAAATGCACAAGTCATGGGTGTAGTATGTGAGGTGTTAATCCCTTGAGGAGTTGTCGATCTTATCTAATTCTAAGTTATCTAAGGCCTAAAGAATTATTAAAATGAAAATAAAAACTAAATAGAAAATTAAACACATGAATATGAACGATAGAACGTTAATTTGTAAAATTAACACAAAAGAAATCGAATATTGAGCACCCCTAAATTCATAATGGAAATCACATAAGAAAAATTACCAAATTATGAGAAAGGGATCTATCCTATCATCAATGCTAACTTAATCACTTTTGTGTTAGTATGGTGTCGGTTCTAGACTATCAAAAGGTGGATTACTCTCTCATGAATTATAATCATTAAGCACTAATTAATAAACCCTAATTAAGTCAAAATTAAATCAAGTTATCGAAAATGTCATCTCTCGATTAACAATTAACCTACAACCTAATCAACTTTTAAGCCTTCTAATAAATAACATGGCCTCACATGAGATATCTCTCTGTATAACTACTAATTTGATTATTTGCATGATCTATTAGGTCGTTTAACTCTCATTAACCAATCCAATCATTTTGCATTTGGTTTACTTTCTCGATTTATTACCGAAGCATGAAGTTACAACAAATAATCACAAAACCTAAATGAATTAACACAAAAACAACTATATTAACATTGAATCAAGTTTAAATCCTTAAAGAAAAGTTAGAACATCATTATCAATCCCAAATCCATTAACATCATCATATCCATCTTACACATTTAAAGGGAAAATAATAAGATGAAGAGAAAATGTCCTTTGGACATGATCGGGATAGCTCGTGAAAACAACAGCAGTAGCAGCAAAAGCCCGCTCCTCTCTCCTCTTCTTCCTCTTCTCTCTTTTCTTCTTCTTCTTTCTTCTTGGAGTTTTCCCAAAGTGCAGAAATTGGAGCCTATAGGTTTCTTTTTCTTTCTTTATATAGTATTTTCTATTTTAGGTAAACCCTAGGATTTTCCCAGTCTAAAAAGTCCTAAATGTCCATAGATAAGTCGTATTTAGGAGGCTGTCTGTCCTGTCTGTCACGCAGGCTATGATCGTGGCACTTCATTTAGCTCTCTGTCACGATCGTTACTCCCCCTAGATGCTTCTGTTATGATAGTAGCCTATGGGCCACCATTGTGGGCCTAGGTCTAACTCCGGACTTCCTCTAATTCTTCTCCGTTCTTCCATATATGTTCTCAAAAACTAACAAATACATCAAGGCACCTCAAATACACAAAATTAAAGCACAAAAGCAGGATCTAACCTATATAACACTTAAATCACAAACATTTAACTAAACAACATAATCCTAATCTAAACATGCACTAATCATTCAATTTAACAACTAAACACATACTAAACTACCCACTAATACATTATTATCAGTAAGCACAATTTTTCCAGATGAATTAATTATTTAATTTTTCAAAAAATTTCTAAAAACAAATTTGAAAGTAAGGATGTCACCTTTGCTAGTACTCCTTCTTTGATGCAATCAACTAATAATCCCAGACCATTTTTTAGTTGTAATAGAGATGCTTAAAAATCTATTTCCAAATGTAATAAAAGAAGTTGCATTGAAAGAGATGATGATTAATGGATTCTGGATTTTGGTTACATAAGGCAAAATGATTTGGTATGTTATGGTTGCCTTTCAGTCTATCTAGAGTGTTAAGTTTTTGTTGGCATACAAGCTAAAGAACAAAAGAAACTCTAAGACTAGTCTACTTAAACTACATTAGTTATACCAATTCACCTTTAGGGCTTTATTTATCAAAAGTCGCTTATAAGCGTGATTGGTGAAACATCTAGAAGAGTGTCTCATCTAGTAAATAAAGTCCTTTTAATTCCTTAGAGCATTGAGATCATTAAGGTAAAACTCTCATAAGTATGAATTGCAAAAAGGAGAGAGAAATAAAGGCTAAAATTGACAATACAAAGTTGCTCTTGAAGTAGGATTTTTCTTTATTGAAAACTTATTCAAATTTTTTAGAACACCTACTCCACCTTTTTTTGCCATAAATTTAGATATATTTATAACTCTTTGATTCTAAAATGCAAGTAATAGGCTGTTTGGTTTCACTTCTTTTCCTATTATATTTTTTAGTTTTGTTTCTTGTTTTTAGTTCATATGTTTTGAAAAAATTTGTTTAGTTTTTTATGTCAATGTAGTTATATCTTTATTATTTATGATAATTAAATATTACATAAAACTTAAAAATAAATTATTTTATGAAAAATTAGGTAAATAATTTTATTTTAATCTATTATACAAATAAATATTTGTACAAGTTTCATTATATTTTTATTAAATAAAAATCTAAAAAATTTATTTGTTAAAAATTACAATTTTATTTTAAGTAAGAAATAAATTAAAATTTATTAGTCATAAT
>JAOTJB010341208.1:0-12473 GCA_027123815.1 Erythroxylum minutifolium
CGTGAGAGCGCGAGGCCCGAGAGGCCGAGGCTCAAAGCGGACAATATCTGCAAGCGGGTGGTCTGGGCTGTTACAAATACATCCCATTGTCACACCTTTGATGGGCAAAACAACCCATTGGCATGGTTGCTAGACACCTTTGGTGTGAAAGACAACCTGTTGGGCTTGTTTGATGAGAAAGTTAGCCCGTTGGCACATTTTTTATGGGCAAAATAGCCTGTTGACATTGTCGCTAGGCACTTCGATGCGAAAAATAGCTTGTTAGAATGCCTTCGGTGGGAAAAACAGCATGTTGGCAATCCTTCGGTGGGAAAAACAGCCTCCTGGGACACCTTCGATTGGAAAAGTAACATGTTTGCATAATCGTTAGGCACCTTCGGTGGGAAAAACAGCACATTGGTACACCTTCAGGAAGAAAAATAGCCATTTGGCACAACTTTGGTAGGCAAAATAGCTTGTTCGTACAGTCGCTAGGCACCTTCAGTGGGCAAAATAGCCCGTTGGACACATTAAGTGGGAAACATAGCTCATTGGGACAATTTATAGGCACCTTCAGTGGGACAAGTAGCCCGCTGGCATGTTAGTCAGGCACGTTTGCCAAGAAAAACAGCCCATTGGCATACCTTCGGTGGGCAAAACAGCCCGCTGGGAAAGTCGTTAGGTGTTTCTGGTGAGAAAAACAACCCATTGGCACCAATTTGGGGACCAAAATAGCCCGTTGGCATGGTTACTAAGCACAGTAGGTGACAAAAATAGTTCATTGGGCATGTACGGTGGGAAAATCGACCATTGGCACACCCTTGGCAGGAAAAATAGTTAGCACACCTTCGGTGAGCAAAATGACCAGTTGGCAAAGTCGTTAGTTGCCTTCGATGGGAAAAACTATCCATGGGGCACCTTCGGTGGGCACCTTCAGTAGGACACTAGCTTGTTGAAAAAACATTGGTAGGCAAAATATCCAGATGGCACACCTCCAGTAGGCAATACAGTCCGTTGGCACGATCGCTAGGCACCTTTGGTGGGAAAAACAACTCATTGACACATCTTTGGTAGGCAAAGGAACCCGTTGGCACACCTTTTGGTTGACAAAGCATCCCATTGGCACACTTTTAGTTCACAAAACAGCCTGTTGGCATGATCACTAAGCACCTTCGGTCAAAAAAATTACTTGTTGGGCATCTTCAGCAAGAAATACATCCCATTGTCACACTTTCGGTGAGCAAAATAGCCCGTTGGCATAGTTGCTAGGCACCTTCAGTGTGAAAGACAGCCCGTTGGGCTTGTTCACTGAGAAAGTTGACATCGTCGATAGGCACCTTCGATGGGAATAACAACCTATTAGAATGCCTTTGGTGGGAAAAACAACACGTTGGCAATCCTTCGGTGTGAAAAACAGTCCCTTGACATACCTTTGATGGGAAAAGCAGTACGTTGGCACGTTTCCACGATCGTTAGGCACATTCGGTGGGAAAAACAACATATTGGCACAGTCGATAGGTACTATCGGTGGGAAAGTAGCCCACTGGCACGATCGCTAGGCAACTTAGGTAGGAAAAACAACACATTGACACACCTTCAGTGACAAAAAGAGCCTATTGGCACACCTTCGATGGGAAACAAAGCCTGTTGGTGGGTAAAATAACTCATTAGCAAAGTCGCTAGCTGCCTTCAGTGGTAAAAACAATCCATGGGGCATCTTTGTTGGGAAAATAGCCTATTGGCATACAGTCAATGGCAAAAATAGCCCGTTGGCATGGTTGCTAGACAAATTAGGTGGTAACAACAGCCTGTTGGCACACATTTGGTTGGCAAAACACTCGATTGACACACCTTCAATAGGTAAAACAACTCGTTGGCACACCTTTAGTGGAAAAAACAACCCATTGGTATGGTCACTAGGTACCTTCAGTGGGAAAACACTCCGTGGTGGACATTCGGCCGAAAAAATAGCCTGTTGGCACGGTCACTAAGCACCTTATGTGGCAAAACAGTTGGTTAGGCACCTTCGGCAAGAAAAATAGCCTTTGCCACACCTTCGGGAGGTAAAACAACCTATTGGCATGGTCACTAGGCACCTTCAATGGGCAAAATAACCCATTGGGCACCTACGGTGAGAAACACAACTAGTTGGCACTCCTTCGATGGGCAAAACAAGTCGTTGGCAATGTCACTAGTGCCTTCGGTGGGAAAAACAGACCGTTGGCACTCCTTCAGTGGTAAAAAGCAGCCTGTTGGCATACCTTCAGTGGGAAACACAGCTCGTTAGCACACCTTCGGTGGGCAAAATAACCCATTGGAAAAGGCACTAGCTTCCTTCGTTGGGAAAAACAGTCTGTGGGGCACCTTTGGTAGGAAAAACAACTCGTTAGCACACATTCAGAGGCCCATTGGCAGGCACCTTAGGTGTGAAAAATAGCCTCGTTGGCACACCTTTTGTAGGCAAAACAGCCTGTAGGCACACCTTCGATGGGAAAACAGTCCATTGGCATACCTTCGGTGAGCCAAACAGCCCGTTGGCATGGTTGTTAGGCACCTTCAGTGAGAAAAACATGCCATGGTAGACATTCGGTAGGAAAAATAGCTCATTGGTATTGTGGCTAGGCACCTTCAGTGGGTAAAATAACCCTTTGGGTACCTTCGATGGGAAACACAGCCTGTTGGCACACCTTTGATGAGCAAAACATCCCGTTAGCAAAGTCACTAGGTGCTTTCGGTGGGAAAAATAGTACGTAGGCAGCTTCAGTGGAAAAACAGCCCGTTGGCACACATTTGGGGGCCAAAATAGCCCATTGGCACAGTCATTATGCACATTAGGTGGCAAAAACAGTTTGTTGGGCACATTTGGCAGAAAAACAATGCATTGACACACCTTCAGTAGGTAAAATAATCTTGTAGCACACTTTTCGTGGGCAAAATAGCCCATTGGCAAAGTCGTGGGGCAGCTTCGGTAGGAAAAGTAGCCCTTTAGTGGAATTTTGGTGGGCAAAACGATCTATTGGCACGGTCGCTAGCCACCTTAGGTGGGAAAAACAATTCATTAGGCACCTTCGATGGGAAAAACAGCCCGTTGGTATACCTTTGGTAGACAAAGTAGCCCGTTGGCACACCTTCAGTGGGAAAAATAGCACTTTGGCAATCCTTCAATGGAAAAAACTACCTGTTGACAGACCTTCAATGGGAAAAGCAACACGTTGGCACAATAACTAGGCACCTTTGGTGGAAAAAACAACACGTTAGCATGGTCAATAGGCACCTTCAATTGGCAAAATAGTAAGTTCGCACGGTCGCTAGACGCCATCGATTGAAAAAACAGCTCGTTGGCACACCTTTGGTAGGAAAAACAACTCGTTGGCATATCTTGGGTGGGAAAAATGGCCTGTTGACAAACCCTTGACATGATAAACAACACTTAGGCATGTTGGCATTGGTGGCACCTTCAGTGGGAAAAACAACCCATCGGCACACCTTTGGTGAGAAAAACAGTGCGTTAGCACGATCAACAGTCACCTTCAGTGCAAAAAATAGCCAGTTGGGCACCCTCAGTGGAAAACATAACCCGTAGTCAAACTTTCGGTGGGTAAAATAGCTAGTTGACACGGTCACTAGGCACCTTCGGTGGGAAAACAATCCGTTGGGCACCGTCGATGGGAAAAACAAAACAGTGGCACACCTTTAGTGGAAAAACCAACCTGTTAGCATACCTTCTATGGGAAAGGTAGCCTGTTGGCACACCTTTGGTGGGTAAAACAACCCATTGGGAAAGTCGTCAGGTACCTTTGATGGGAAAAACAGTCCATGGGGCACACATTCAGTAGACAAAATAGCCCATGGGCATGGTAGGCACCTTAGGTGCATCAAAAAGCCTATTGGCACACCTTCGGTAGACAAAACAACCCATTGGCACACCTTCAGTTGGCAAAACAACCCATTGGCACACCTTTGGTGGGCAAAACAGCCTGTTGCGATAGTCGTTAGGCACTTTTCAAGGGAAAAACATGTCGTGATGGACATTTGGTGGGAAAATAGCCCGTTAGCACAGTCGCTAGGTACCTTAGGTGACAAAAATAGTTAGTTGGGCACCTTCAGTGTGAAAAAAAGCTCATTGGCACATTTTCAGAAAGCAAAATAGCCCGTTGGTGCACCTTCAGTGAGCGAAACATCCCTTTGGTATAATCACTAGGCACCTTCAGTGGGAAAAATAGCCCATTGGGCACCTTTGGTGGGAAAAACAACATGTTGGCAAGGTCGATAGGAACCTTCAATGGGACAAGCAGCCCACTGGCGTAATAGCCAGGCACCTTAAATGGGAAAAATAGCCCGTTGGCTCATCTTCTGTGGGAAAAATAGTACTTTGGCAATCCTTTGGTTAGAAAAACTACCCATTGGCACACCTTTAATGGGAAAAGCAACACGTTAGCACAATCTCTAGGCACCTTCGTTGGGAAAACCAGCCCATTTGCTAACCTTCGGAGGGAAAAACAACATGTTGGCACGGTCGATAGGCACCTTCGGTGGGTAAAATAGCCTGTTGGGATGGTCGCTAGACTCCTTTGGTGGGAAAGAAGTCCATTGAGCAGCTTCAGCTGGAAAAACAATATGTTGGTGCACGTTCGGTAGAAAAAACAGCCTATTGGCATACCTTTGGTAGAAAACACAACCCCTCAGCACACCTTCAATAGGAAAAACTGTACGTTGGCACCACTAATAGGCACCTTTGGTGTGAAAAACAACCTATTGGGCACCCTCAGTGGGAAACATAGCCCGTTCGTACACCTTCAGAGGGCAAAACAACCAGTTGCATTGGTCACTAGGCATCTTCGGTGAGAAAAATAGTCCGTTGGGCACCTTTGGTGGGATAAACAACACGTTGGCATACCTTTAATGGGAAAAATAACCTATTGGAACACCTTCGGTGGGAAACATAGTCCATTGGTACACCTTTGGCAGGAAAAATAGCCCGTTGGAAAAGTTGCTAGCTATCTTCAGTGGGAAAAACAGTTTGTGGGGCACCTTTAGTAGGAAAACAACCCATAAGCACATATTCGGTGGCCAAAATAGTCCATTGGCATGGTCGCTAGGCACCTTAGATGGGTAAAACCACCTATTGGCACACCTTCAACAGGCAAAACAGCCTGTTGGCAAACTTTCAATCTATAAAACAACCATTTGACGCACCTTCGGTGGGCAAAATAACCCGTTGGCACAGTCATAGGGCACCTTTGGTGGGAAAAACATGTCGTGGCAGAGATTCGGTGAGAAAAATAATTCATTGGCACAGTTGCTAGGCACCTTAGGTAGCAAAAATAGTTATTTGGGCACCTTTGACAGAAAAAACAGCCTATTGGCACACCTTCAGGTAGAAAGATAATCATTTGGCATAGCTTCGGTGGGCAAAACAACTTGTTGGTACGATCGCTAGGTAGCTTCGGTGGGAAAATAGCTCACTGGGCTTTAGTGGGAAATATAGCCCATTGGCACGATCTATAGGCATCTTCAGTAGGACAAATAGCTCGCTGCCAAGGTAGTTGTGAACCTTCACTTGGAAAAATAGTTCGTTGGCACACCTTCGATGGGTAAAACAGCTCGTTGGCAAAGTTGCTAAGTTGTTTTGGTGGGAAAAATAGCCCATTGGCACCCATTTAGGGGATAAAATAGCCCATTGGCATGGTTGCTAAGCACATTAGGTGGCAAAAATAGTCCACTGGGCACATTCGGTGGACAAACAGACTATTGGCATAACCTTAATACGCAAAACAGCCTATTGGCACACCTTTGGTAGGCAAAATGACCCGTTGGTAAAGTCTTTAGCTACCTTTAGTGGGAAAAATAGTCCGCAGGGCACCTTTGGTGGGAAAAACAACTCATTGGAAGGATTGTTAGGCACATTCAGTGGGAAAAACAGTCTGTTACAAACATTGGGTGGGAAAACAACCCATTGGCACACCATTGGGAGGTAAAACAACTAGTTGGCACACCTTTGAAGGGAAAACAGCCTATTGGCACAGTCACGAGGCACCTTCGGTGGACAAAATAGCCCATTGCGTACCTTCAGTGGGAAACATAGCCCATTGGCACAGCTTCGGTGGGAAAAATAGCCCGTTAAAAAAGTCACTAGGTGCTTTCATTGGGAAAACAATCCGTGGGGTAGCTTTGTTAGGAAAAATTGGTAGTAAGCACGGTCACTAAGCACCTTAGGTGATAAAATAACCCATTGGGCATCTTCGATGGAAAATTAGCCCGTTGACACACCTTCGGATGGCAAAACAGCCCGCTGGCTAAGTATTTAGGTGCCTTCGAAGGGAAAAACTATTCGTGGGGCACCTTTGGTGGGAAAAACAGCCTATTGGCCCCTGAATGTGTGGTCAAAATAGCTCATTGGCAAGATTGCTAGGCATTTAAGCTGGGAAAAATAATCTGTTGGGAACCTTAAGTAGGAAAACAACTCGTTGGCACAACATCACTAGGCAAAATAGCCCGATAACACACCTCTAATGTAACATCCCCTCACCTATGGGAAGGGTAAAATAGTAAATTGGAACGGGTTAGGATTGCTTAACGTTTTATATGTACAGATTGTACAGTATGACGATGTATAACTGTTGATTTTGAGTAATGAAAAGAGGAAGAGTTTGGTTTTAAAAATCTTGTGGTTTACAATTATTGCTTTATTATTTCAATTCTTGTGATGCCATGTGGAGTATTACAGTGAATGCACGTAGCGCTCCCTTATTATAGGATACGTATCGGAATGACCTACGGGTGTCCCGGTGTGTACCTTACGGTGAGGGGGTGTTACATCTAGTGCACAATACAGCCCGTGGGCACAATCACTAGGTACCTTCGATGGAAAAAACAGCACGTTGCCACATCTTTTGTGGGAAAAGGAGCCCGTTGGCACACCTTTGGTGGGCAAAGCAACTCGTTGGCACACTATCGTTAAGCACCTTCGGTCAAAAGAACTCCTTGTTGGGGATCTTTGACGGGAAATACAACCCGTTGTCACACTTTTAATGGGCAAAATAACTCGTTGGCACGGTCGCTAGGCATCTTCGTTATGAAAGATAACCCATTGGGCTTGTTTGATAGGAAACTAAACTCATTGGCACATTTTTTATAGGCAAAATAGTTTGTTGACATCGTCACTAGGCACTTTCGGTGGGAAAAACAGCCCATTAGAAGACCTTTGGCTGGAAAAACCACATGTAGGCACACCTTTGATAGGAAAAATAACTCGTTGGCACACCTTCGCTAGGTAAAATAGCCCGTCGACAGGGTCATTAGGTACCGTCAGTGGGAAAAATAAGTTGTGGCAGACATTCGGCTAGCAAAATAGCTCGTTGATACTGTCGCTAAGCACCTTCGGTATGTAAAATAGCCCGTTGGGTAGGTTAGGTGGGAAACACAACCCGTTGGCACACCTTCAATGGGTAAAACAACCCATTAGCAAAGTCACTAGGTGCTTTCGGTGGGAAAAATAGTACATAGGTAGCTTCAGTGGGAAAAACAACTTGTTGCAGCACATTAGACATCCAAAATAGCCCATTGGCACGGTTGTTATGCACATTAGGTCGCAAAAATAGCCTGTTGGCATGGTCGCTAGGCACTTTCAATGTGAAAGACAGCCCATTAGGCTTGCTGGATAGGAAACTCAACCCGTTGGCATATTTTTGATGGGCAAAATAGCTTGTTGAGATGTTCACTAAGCACCTTTGGTGGGAAAAATAGCCTATTAGAACACCTTTGGTGGGAAAAATAGCACGTAGGCATACCTTTGATAGGAAAAATGGCCTATTAGCATACCTTCGGTGGGCAAAACAACCAGTTGGCACGGTCGTTAGGCACCTTCAGTGGGAAAAACATGTTGTGGTAGACTTTCGTCTGGAAAATAGCTCATTGCTACAATCATCAGGCACCTTCGATGGGTAAAATGGCCCGTTGGACACCTTCGGTGGGAAACACAGCCTATTGGCATACCTTCAATGGGCAAAACAACCCGTTGGCAAAGTGACTAGGTGCTTTCGGTGGGAAAAATAGTACGTAGGTAGCTTCGGTGGGAAAAACAACTCGTTGCTGCACGTTCGACATCCAAAATAGCCCATTGGCATGGTCATTATGCACATTAGGTGGAAAAATAGTCTATTGGGCATATTCGGTGGAAAAATAATGCTTTGCCACACCTTCGGTAGGTAAAATAGTCTAATGGCAGACTTTTGGTGTGCAAAATAGCCCATTGGCAAAGTTGCTAGGTGCCCTCAGTGGGAAAAATAGTTCATGGGGTAGCTTTGGTAGGAAAAAACAATTCGTTGTGCATCTTCGGTGGGCAAAACAGCCCGTTGGCACATCTACAGTAGGCAAAACAGTCCGTTGCCACAGTTTCAGTGGGAAAAACAACACTTTGGCAACCTTTCAGTAGGAAAACTACCTGTTGGCACACCTTCGATGGGAAAAACAGCACGTTGACACAATTGCTAGATACCTTTGATGGGAAAAACAACACATTGACTTAGCCAATAGGCACCTTTGGTGGCCAAAATAGCAAGTTCGTATGGTCGCTAGGCACCTTTGGTGGGAAACACAACACATTGGCACATCTTGGGTGGGAAAAATGGCCCGTTGGCACACCTTTTACATGATAAATGACATGTAGTCACGTTGGCATTGCTGGGCACCTTCAGTGCGAAAAATAGCCCATTGGCACACCTTAAGTGGGAAAAACAGCATTTTGGCACGGTCAATAGGCACTTTCAATATGAAAAATAGCCCATTGGGCATCCTCGGTGGGAAACACAACCCGTTGTCACACCTTCAGTGGGCAAAATAGCTAGTTGCTACGGTCATTTGGCACCTTCAGTGGGAAAAACAGTCTATTGGGCACCGTCGATGGGAAAAACAACACATTGGCACACCTTCGGTAGGAAAAACATCATGTTAGCACACCTTTGGTGGGAAATGCAACCTGTTAGCACACTTTTGGTGGGCAAAATAGCCAGTTGGCAAAGTCGCTAGCTGGCTTTGATGGGAAGAACAATCCATGCGGCACACATTCATGGTACAAAATAGCCCATTGGCATGGCCGCTAGGCACCTTAGGTGTATAAAGCAGCCAGTTGGCACACCTTCGGTAGGGAAAATAGCTCGTTGGCACACCTTCGGTTGAAAAACAACCTGTTGGTGCACCTTTGATGGGCAAAACAACTTATTGACATTGTCGTTAAGCACCTCTGATGGGAAAAACATGTTATGATGGACATTCGGTGGGGAAAATAGCTAGTTGGCACATTCGCTAGGCACCTTAGGTGGCAAAAACAATTAGCTAGGCACCTTCCTTGGGGAAAAAACCTTGTTAGCACACCTTCAAAAAGAAAAATAGCCCATTGACGGACCTTCGGTGGGTAAAACATCTCGTTGCTACAGTCGCTTGCACCTTCAGTGGGCAAAATAGCTCGTTGGGCACCTTCGGTAGGAAACACAACCTGTTGGCACACCTTTGGTGGGAAAAATAGCATGTTTGCATGGTTGCTAGGACCTTCAGTGGGACAAATAGCCTGCTGGCATGATAGCCAGGAACCTTATAAGGGAAAAACAGCCCATTGGCACACCTTCTATGGGAAAAATAGCACTTTCGCAAACCTTTGGTGGGAAAAACTACCCATTGGCACACCTTTGATGGGAAAAGTAGCACATTGGCGCAATTGCTAGGCACCTTAGGTGGGAAAACGAGCTCATTGACTCAACTTTGGAGGGCAAAACAACACGTTGGCACGGTTAATAGACACCTTCGGTGGGTAAAATAGCCTATTGGCATGGTTGCTAGGCTCCTTCGGTGGGAAAGTTGTCCATTGGGCACCTTCGGCTGGAAAAATAGTATGTTGGTGAACCTTTGGTGGGAAAAAAAGCCCGTTGGCAAACCTTTGGTGGGAAACACAGTTCGTTGGCTCCCCTTTGGTGGGCAAAATAGCCCATTGGCAAAATCATTTGCTACCTTCGGTGGGAAATATAGTCCATGGGGCACCTTTGATGGGAAAAATAGCCCGTTGGAACACATTTGGCTCCCAAAATAATAGATTCGCAAGGTCGCCAGGCATCATAGGTGGGAAAAATAGCCCGTTGGCACACCTACGATAGGCAAAAGAGCCTGTTAGCACACCTTTGGTAGGTAAAACAGCCCGTTGCCACAGCTTTGGTAGGTAAAACAACATATTGGAACATTTGTTAGGCACCTTCGGTGGGAAAAACTATTCATGACAGATATTCGGTGGGAAAACAGCACGTTAGCACACCTTAAGAAGGCAAAACAACTAGTTGGCACTCCTTTGGTGGGCAAAACAGCCCGTTGGTACAATCGTTAGGCACCTTTGGTAAGCAAAATAGGTCCTTAGGCACCTTGGATGGGTGAAAAAACCCTTTGGAAAAGTCGCTGGGTGCTTTTGATGGGAAAATAGACTGTAGGGTAGCTTCAGTGGGCAAAACAACCTGTTGGTATAGTCACTAGGCACCTTTGGTGAGTAAAATAGACCATTGGGCACCTTTGGTGGGTAAAACAACCCTTTGTAAAAGTCGCTAGGTGCTTTTGATGGAAAAAACAGCCCGTGGGGTAACTTTGGTGGGAAGAGTAGGTCAATGGTATAGTCGCTAGGCACCTTAGGTGGCTAAATATTTCATTGGGTGCCTTCAGTGGAAATACAATGCGTTGGCACACCTTCAGTAGGAAAAATAGCTAGTTAGCACACCTTCAATGGGAAAAATAGCACTTTGGCAATCCTTTGGTTAGAAAAACTACCCATTGGCGCACATTTGATGGGAAAAGCAGCAAGTTGGCACAATCGCTAGGCACCTTCGGTGGGAAAACCAACTCATTGGTTTACCTTCAGAGGGAAAAACAACAAGTTGGCATCATCGATAGGTACCTTTGGTAGGTAAAATATCCCATTGGCACAATCGCTAGGTTCCTTAGGTGGGAAGATGTCCATTGGGCAGCTTCAGTTGGAAAAAAAGTATGTTGGTGCACCTTCGGTGGTAAGAACAGCCTGTTGGTACACCTTTGGTAGGAAACACAGCCCGTTGGCATACCTTCAATGGGCAAAACAGCCAATTGGCAAAGACACTAGTAGCCTTCGGTGGGAAATACAGTATTTAGGGCACCTTTGGTTGGAAAAATAGTACGTTGAAACACATTTGTGGTCAAAATAGCCTGTTGACAAGTCACTAGGCACCTTAGGTGGGAAAAACAGCCTATTGGCACACCTTTGGTAGGTAAATTAGCCTGTTAGGACACCTTCGGTAGGCAAAATAGCCTATTGGCATAACTTTGGCGTGCAAAACAGCACGTTGGCACGTTTGTTAGGCACCTTTGGTGGGAAAAACAGTCTGTGGCAGATATTTGGTGGGAAAACAACACGTTAGCACACCTTAAGAAGGTAAAACAACTAGTTGGCACACATTCAGTCAGCAAAATAACCCATTGGCATAATTGTTAGGCACCTTTAGTGAGCAAAATAGGTCGTTGGGCATCTTCGGTGGGTAAAACAACCCTTTGAAATAGTCAATAGGTGCTTTCCATGGGAAAAATAGCCCGTGTGGTAGCTTCAATGGGAAAAATAGCCCGTGGCATGGTTCCTAGGCACCTTAGGTGGCAAAATAGTTTGATGGGCACATTCAGTGGAAATACAACCCGTTGGCACACCTTCGATAGGCAAAACAGCCCATTGGCACACCTTTGGTGGGCAAAACTGCCCATTGGCATGATCGCTAAGTAACTTTGATGGGAAAAACTACTCGTTGGGCACCTTTGGTAGGAAACATAGCACGTTAGCACACTTTTGGTGGGAAAAACAGCCTGTAGGCACACCTTTAGTAGGAAACACAGCCCGTTGACACACCTTTGGGACAAAAATAGCCAGTTGGCAAAGTCACGAGCTGCCTTCAGTGGGAAATATAGTCTGTTGGGCACCTTCGATGGGAAGAAGAACCCGTTGGCACACATTTGAAGGCCAAAATAGCTTATTGGCAAGGTCTCTAGGCATCTTAGGTGGGAAAAACTGCCCGTTGGCATACCTTCGGTTGCAAAATAGCCTGTTGAC
Source organism: Erythroxylum minutifolium (assembly GCA_027123815.1). Classification (NCBI taxonomy): domain Eukaryota; kingdom Viridiplantae; phylum Streptophyta; class Magnoliopsida; order Malpighiales; family Erythroxylaceae; genus Erythroxylum; species Erythroxylum minutifolium. The sequence continues at coordinate 12,080 of JAOTJB010341208.1, forward strand.
ATACCTTCAGTAGTCAAAATAGCCCGTTGGCAGAACTTTGGTTTCTAAAACCGCCCATTGGCACGATTATTAGGCACCTTCGGTGGGAAAAACATGTCATGGCAGATATTTGGTTAAAAAATAGCCCGTTAAAGTAGTCGTTAGGTACCTTAGGTGTCAAAAATAGTTAGTTCAGTAAATTTGGGGAGAAAAAAACCTTTTGGCACATCTTTGGGAAGAAAAATAGCCTGTTGATAGAACTTCGATGGCCAAAATAACTCATTGGTATGATCGTTAGGCACCTTCGGTAGGCAAAGTAGCTAGTTTGGTACCTTCTATAGGAAGCACAGCTTGTGGACCCACCTTCGGTGTGTAAAATAGCTCGTTGGTAAAGTTGCCAGGTGCTTTTGGTGGG
>JAOTJB010341264.1:0-12469 GCA_027123815.1 Erythroxylum minutifolium
CCACCCTCGCGGGGCACGGATCCGGGTATCACCGTCGATATCGGGTTCGGGTTTTGCGGGAATGGGGTGTTACAAAATATCAGTTCAAGGATATTACTAGATAGGTATAATCATAACCTCATAGAATATATTGCCCAAAGCAGTGGTTCTGTCTTACAAAGCATCAACTACTAGGTGGACTTTGCTAATACGAACAAGAGATGCAATAAGTAGATTTTCGCATTTTGTTTAGTTATTAAAAAAAAACATGTGATGCTTTTCCAAAACTAAGCATACATTTTCCAGAACCTCTACATTTTTTAGAACCAAGCATACATTTTCCGATTCTGTCCCATATTCATAATTCAAAAACTCAACAACAAAATCAAAAATCCAAATACTGTTGTATGTTTAAACTTCAATATTCAGATCACCACTGTGCTCGGCTACTTGTTTAGATTTACTTGCAATATTCATTAATACTCTTTCCTAATTTATACAGTTATCGTCTCTCGAGCACATACCAATAGTATCAAGTACGTGATGAAGACAAGTTACAATGTTAAACCACCTCTAATAAGGTTCTGAAAATTTTCCATAGGAATCAAGAATGAAGCCATAACTACACCACTAACTTCTACAATAATAAAGCAAGGCAGCAAGCAGTAAACCCTCTCTCTAGGTGAAGAAATTTCAGGATCATGGTTTTACTTAAAACTAGACGGTGATTTAGCTTAATATATTAGCCATTAGAGACAAAATAGATCACGCCAAATCCAAGAACCAAATAAAAGAATCTAAAGATAACATTAGCCCCCACCTGAGCAAAATTATACTAACTAGATTAGTCCTTGAAATGCAGTGCTCTATACCAAGACAATCAAAGAAGACAAATGGGTTATCCAACTTGAGATGCTCTGTTGGATGTCACGGTTAACATTATTTGTTTATGGGCAACGCACAAAAACTCCTCAACGTACACACACTCACACACAAACATACCTAAGAATCCATATCCAGCAAACCCAAAAGAAAATAACGAACACTTACCTGTGAAGACCGTACTGCGTGAGTGAGGTGAGTGGTTTGCATGAGTGAGCTGCGTGCTGCGGGAGTGAAGATCTGCGTGCTACTTGAGTGAGTTGCATCAGGTGAGCGAAGATTTGCGTCAATGAGGTGAGTGACCTGAGATCTGCATGAACATAGAGGGGTGGGTGGGTTGTCTGCGTGAAAATAAAGAGGGGTGGGTTATCTGTGCGAAAATAAAGAAGGGTATGGGTTGTCCAAAATGGAAGGAAAATTATTCCTGCCTGCGTCGAATACGTAAAGACAGGGGGGCTTGTCTTTCCCTATTCCTTAATTTAAGGAATATGTATTCTAGCACAATCTTATTCCGTGTATCAAAAAGCAAACCAAACAATGGAATATATAGCAGTTAGGAATAGGAGGGTAATAGCATTTCTATTACCCTCAACCAAACGTACCGTAAGTGATAAGTGGACTAGGTATTTAAGTGACATTTGGTAGTTTAAGAAGAGGTCCTTTATTTGATAAATGTCTCAACCCGTACCACACTCCTACACCCCACGATCCACACACATGGATGTCTATCTTCTCTCTTGTTTTTGCTACGTGCTATTTTATACTTCCTTCTCTCATTACCGATATACACACACAACCTCACAACCTTAAGTTTTTGCCTAAATTCTATACTTTGCCACTCTAATATTCTATCTTCTTGTTACTGAAATCATTCAACTCCCACTTTGTTTTTGGAATTGTGCTTGCAAGTTTGGAGGGCTAAGATAGCTTGATAATTGAGATGGAATTTGAGCAAAACAAGTAAGTGAAATTTTGATCTTTATGGCATATTGTAATAAAAATTTTATGATGATTGAATTGGGATGAACTGCATGTAGGATTGATGATGAAGTTATGCTAGAATAAGATGGATGAATTGGTTACTTTTTTGAATTGTTTGTTATGCATGAAAACAGTAGGTTATAAGCTATTATATGGAAGAATTAGGTTGAGGTTTGAAGTATAAATGAAGGAGAATTTATACTAAAGATAGGTGCTATTGAAGTGTTCTTGAATTTGTAAAAGTTAGGATTACATGTATGATGGGATTAAGTGAATGATAATGAATCAATTAAGTAAAGTTTTGTGAGATTTATTTAACCAAGATGGAAGCTATATTAACAAGAATTGAAGTAGCTTTTGAGAGTATAAATTCTGGAAAATTTGAAGTGTTAATGATGATCCCAAGTAGATGAAATTCATAGATAATTGAGGAAAATTGGATAGTGCACATAGGGACACTCATCCCACAATTTTGGGAAGGTCCTCCATGATCGTGGCCAAAGCTTTGAAATGATAATTTCAAATTTGTGATTTTGTTAAACCAAATGAGGATAAATCACTTTAAATTGGTGTTTTTGGACTTGATTCAGGCTTGAAATGAACCTAGATTGTTGCTTAATTAATTGGTTAAGAGTTTGACAAGTGTAGGATATTAATTGATGTCATTATTTAATGAATGGATTGTCTTGATATCAATGTATTTAAATTTGGAAATTTTGAGTTGTTAAAGGAATAAAGAGGTTCTTATGAATGCAAATTTGATCCAAAGGATATAAGTAAGGTGTATTAGGTATGAATGAATAAGAATTGGGAAATTGTGTGAATGTATATTGCTCAAAAATGTTAATGAATGTATGATTGATGAATTTAAAGTAATCAAACTTACTCATAGTATAAACCTGAATTCAAAGTGGTAATATACAAGCTATAATAATTGAACGATTAAGATTTGTGATTAAGAATACATACTCGGAAAGATCAATTGAGCATGCATTGCACATGACACATATACATGTGCATGATTGTATATTCATATGATTGGACAAATTAGTGATTGTGAACTATGTGTGTATTTCTTGACTATAGATGTACAAGTTGATCGCCAACATCTAGACATTTTCAGATCATTAAGGTGATAACTATTCTGGAGTGTACTGTGAGTTAACCTAGATGTGTAAACTCAATTATATGTGCTTTTATTGAATTGCATGTATAATGTGGCATGTACGAACAATTGAATGATAATGCTGGACTTAGATCCGAAGAATTTGATATATGACATGAGCATATTTAATGAAAAGTACTAAAAGCTTAATATGTGAATTGATGCATCTCATTACATTGAAATATATGATCAGATAAAGGAGTTCTGACCAGAGTAGCCAATGTGTGAAAAAGAGCTTTAAGCTTAGGATTATGCACAGAGAGCCACAAGCTCAAATAATAATGAGCCCTATATTCACAACAAATATGGGACAGTAAATGAAATGAACTTGATATCCATAACGAATATGGGACAGTAAATTGAGTTGTTAGGCGCTCGGTCAAAACAAATCAAAATAAGAATGGAGTCACATGTGCATTTGCATATACAAATTTACATATATTATAAGAATGATTGAGATGATTTATTAGATAGTTTTGAAATAGTGATATGAAATAATTGAATACATGTTATACTTTTTGACATATGATATAATGTGACATGATATTCAATTATGGATAATGTGTTATACTTGATGAATTGGGTTATATAATTGCCTTTATGTTTTGACTTGAGTGAGCACATTGATGATGATTCACTCACTGATTTCACAAACTCATCAAAATTGAAACGTTGATTTTCAGGTTCTAGGGAGATCTAGCTTTTAAAGCGATATAATAGAATTCTGGTACGGTTATTTTAAGGACAAGAATGGCTCAAAGGTCTGGTCAGCTGATACCTGCAAAGTCTAGATAGATGTCTTTTGTATTAGCATTCCATGTTATGACATACATTATATCTAGTGTGTAATTTTTATACTGTATGATGTACTGGGATTTAGTTCAAAACTGTTGTGTATGGTCTACTTGAATTTGGAATGTTAATGACATATATGACTTATTATGATTATGAAGGAAATAAGAATTTGGAATGCTTAAGTTATGTTGATGCCTTAGACTGTATTAATGTGATTGTTCTAACGTACCATTTTCGTAGAGTATATTCTTGACTAGCCATGGATATGATCGGGCATATGTGCTATGAGAGTGGTATGTTACATAAAATTTTTTTTGTTTTTTCTTATGAAGGAAGTAATCAATCTCATATGCTAAAGTATGAAGATACTTAAACTAGCGTGTGGGTACTTATTAGAGAACAAGTTCACTGAACATACTCGATATGAGAAATCCATTTGGAACACTACTTGTATCTCTATGGAATTCTTATTGTGATGATTGTATAAGTGATCCTTTGACTTGAGGTCTTCAAAGTTATCTTGTATCGGAATTACTATGTTTTGACAATACTTATGACCTATTTAATTATAGGTTATCCAATCAGTAGTAATTGGATTTAGCATGAACTATATAAAGGTAGTTGTGTAATTAAGATAAAATTCATCACCCTAAAGTAATTAGGGAGAATATTTTGTTGTTCTTGATTAGTATTGATTCGAAAAATCCTTGGCTAGGGTGGAATGACACTTCGTAAATAGTTTATAAATGTTATTATTTGAATTAAATTGATCCTTGTTTTTGGGAAACCAATTTGAGAAAAAGTTTCGTAATTATTCCGTTGTGGTCGTGATCAGATCCCGTTCTAGTTTTCCAGCAATAACCATATGTATGTCGATTAAGTGAAACTTCTTGAGCATATATTTAGCTCATTAATGAGACCTTATTTCCTTTATCTGTCTAATGGCAACATTGTTGTCATTGTACAATATTGGCTCAATAATATTACGAACCACTTTAAGTTTGTTGATGAACTTATTAATCTAAATTGCTTATTCGGTTGCCTATAACATTAGAATTTACTCTACTACAATCATATAATCCACAATTGTTAGTTGTTTAGAACTATGCCAACTTACCAGCATTTATAGTAATCGTGTACACTCACTATGATCTGCTATCATTTAGATTAAACTAAAAACTACTGTTATAATACAACAAAAATCTTAGTTAATCTCCTCCATAAACTAAAAAAACATCTTTAATCCTCGAGTTATTTAAGATGTTTTTCACAACCGTCTAATTACCATGACCAAGATTGGCTTGAAACTTGCTCGTTATGATTAAAACATAAGAGACATCTTGTTTAGTATATAGCATCACAAACATGATTGACCCAATTGTCGAAGCATATGGAACACAATCCATTTTATCTCTCTCTTCTGGTGTCTTTAGATATATACTCTATGAAATAGAAAACCAATCTAACATAGGTGAGAATTCTCTCTTGGAATTCTCTATGTTGAACCTTTATAACACTTTTTCTATATATGTAGATTGAGATAAGTTAAGCAACTTCTTTAATCTATCTCTATAAATCTTTATTATCAGAATATAGGTTGTTTCTCTTATATCTTTTTTGGAGAAGTTCTTAAACAACCAAATATTTATAGATTGGAGCATTGAAAATTCATTTCTAGTAAGCAATAAGTCATCCACATGTAGCACTAGGAAGACAACTACATTCCCACTGACTTTCTTATAAACACATGGTTCATCCATATTTTGTATAAAAACAAATCTTCAATTGTCTCATCAAAACAAATGTACCAACTCTGTAATGCTTGAATAAGTCTATAAATAGACTTTTGCATCTTGCATACTTGATTAAGAAATCTCTTATATTCAAAACCTTCAGGTTATGTTATATACACATCCTTAGGCAAATTCCATTGAAAAATGTTATTTTTTAACATCCATTTGCTAGATTTTATAATTATGATATACGACTATAGCCAACAAGATCTTTATAGATTTTAGTATAGCTAATGGGAAAAAGATTTCATCAAAATCAACTTATTGTTTTTGTTTGTAACATTTAGCCATAAGCTTTGCTTTGTGCATATGTACATTATCATTTATGTTAGTTTTTATCTTAAAAACCCACTTAGATATAAAAACTATAATACCATCAGGAGCATCCACCAAATTCCATACTTGGGTAGTGTATATAGATTCCATTCAAATCTCATGGCTTTATTCCATTTTAAAGAATCAATGACAAACATTGCTTCATTAAAGTAGTAGGATCATTATTCGTAAGTGATATATAATCTTTCTCCTTTTCAATGTGTTGATCTAATCTAGTAAGGGACGATGTATCTTACTGGTGCATTATGGGCTATATGTCACTTGAATCCTTGGTTGTTTATCATATGTATCAACTTAAGGTTATGTTCCATCAAAACGTGCATTTATGGTTAGTAAACTTCTCTTAGTTCTACCTTACTCTTATTACTTTCATTGAGAATAAATTCTCTTTCTAAGAATGTAATTTTGAGATAAACAGATTTTGCTTAAGAGGATGATAAAATTGATATTTGATAATCTTTTTTGGATACCCTATAAATTTTCATTTATCTTACTTAGCTTGAAGCTTATCAGATGTTGCGCTCTTCACATAAGCATCATGTCTCTAAATCTTTAGGTGTAATAACTTTGGTTTACTAATAGTTTGTATTTCATATAGGGTGTTATTAATCAATTTCGATGGAACTTTATCCAAAAGGCAAGTAGCTGTTTTAAGGGTATATCCTCAAAAGGAGGCAGGGAGGATTGTATGATTCATTGTGGAATGTAATATATTAGAGTAAGATTTCTCCTTCTGGACACTCCTTATATTGTGGAGTTTCAGGAGGAGTCCATTTTCAGAAAATTTCTTTTAAGTAACCAAGAAACTCTGGTCTAAGTACTCATTACCTCAATCATATCTAAGTGTCTTAATCTTATTTCCAATTTGTTCCTCAGCCTCAAATCTAAATTCTTTGAACTTTTCAAATGATTTATACTTTTGTTTCATTAAATACACATAACTATATATGGAATAATCATTTATGAATATAATGAAATACGAGTATCCACCTCTAGTGTACGTATATATAGTGTCACGTAGGTTTGAATGTACAAGCTATAATAACTCACTAATATGCTCTCCTTTTTTACTAAAGTATGGTTTGGTCATCTTTTTCAATAAACATGATTTACTAGTTTCAGATAATTTATAATTAAAAGGATCCTAATTTCCTTTTTTATATAACTTTGTGATTTTAGTTTTAATGATACGACCTAACCTACAATGCCATAAATAAGATAGATTTTAGTCACTTAACTTTCTTTTCTTGTTATTTATGCTAAGGATTGACCTTTCAAGTTCTAATTCATACAATCCATTTGTAAATAATCCCAATTTATAATAAGCATCATCTTTATAAAAGGAATAGCTCTCATTCTTAACAATAAAGATAAATAATTCAAATCTAAACAAGAAATGGAAATAATGCTTCTAGTAATGACTAGAGCATAATAACAATTTTCAATTCTAGTTCAAAGCCAGACGGTAAAAATAAACTATAAGTTTCTACATCTAATGTAATAACTCATACTTTATTGCTAACTTTCATGTCCACTTCACCTTTCCTAAATGATTAAATTCTTGTTAACATCTGTATATTATTATAAATATGAGAACCAAATCTAGTATTTAATACCTAAGAATATGGAACATAAGTAGAAAGATTGATCTTAATCATAGTTATACATGAAGAAGTAGCTTCCTTAAGCTTCTTATCTTTCAGGCTAGCAAGATAAGCTTTACAGTTCCTCTTCCAGTGTCCATTAACTCCTCAATAAAAACACATGCCTTTATCATTGTTGTTCTTCTTAACACCACATTTTCTCTTTGCTACTTTAGTGGAAGCCTTCTATTTCTTGTTCTTATTCTTCTTAAAGCCCCTTTTCTTTCTTATTGAAGATTCCACAATAAAAACATAATTGAGTTCTTCTTAAGGCATCCCTCTACACTCTTGAGCATATTCAGTAGTTCAGGCAATGACAAATCCTTTTGGTTCATATGGAAGTTTATAAAAACTATGAAAAGCGTAAAATAAGAGATTATAGCACCATATCAATGTTTAACTTACTATCCATAACAAAACCTAATTAGACTAATTTTTTCCCAATATAACCATTCATCTTCAGTATGTCTAGTTCAACCAAAGATCCTTCAATCATCTTGTATTGATATAATGCTTTAGAGGTATCATAACTCTCCACCTTATTTCATGCACCATATAACTCTTTGAGATACATAAATACAGTATAAGCATCCATATTTTCATATTGCTTTTGAAGATTAAGAGATAAGTTGGTCGATATCACATATTTAGTTTGTTTAACATCATCAATATGACACCAATATGTCTCTTAGAATTTATTAGTTGTATCTAAACTAGGCTTTGGTGGAATTAGAGTGTTAAGAACATATAATTTTTTTTCCTGCTTGAAAAAAATTCTCAAACTTTGGAACTAGTCCAAGAAATTAGTTCTAGTAAGCTTATTAGCATTCATAATTTTGCTTCTTAAGAACAAATTGGTACTGATTTTTTTTAAAAACCATCATCATCAACAACACCCAGTTGAAGTCTCGTTAAGGCGTGGAGTCTGGGGAGGTCTAATAATACACAGTCTTATCTCTACATAGTAGAGAGATTGTTTTCTAAAAACCAAAAGACATAAAAAAAGAGCAAGTATTAGATTATGTTAACCAAATAAAATAAATACTTCAATAAATATTTGGTTTCTCACACTATTTTATTCAAAATAATAGTCATTACTACTAAATCAAGAAATTATCAAATAATTTTCTAGTAGGTTAGGATTCCATTCAATCTTAGTTGATCTTAAAATTGCTTAACAAACGAACTAAATTTAAATTAGGGAGATAACAACTTTATTAATCACATCTTATGTGACTCTTAGATTTATTAGGTGCTGACTCTTTGCTAAAATATATCATATATATTATTTCTAACCTTGTCTCTAAATTCATATGATCATAAGTTTCTTCATCTAAATCATATAAATTTAAACATATTTGAGTTAAAAGGGCCTTGAGTTTTCTCAGTAAGTCTTAAATAATAAAAGGAAACAATCACATTTTTAACATATACTTAATATTTAATCGAGGTGTTTAAAATTTCAAAAATCTAGTTCTCATCAAAATTAATATAATCTACCAAAAACCTAGTTAAATTTGCCTTAATATGAATTAAGTAAATACATAAAGAAGGCATGACATACGTGAAAATATCTTAAATTTGAAACTTTTGCATTAATATTTTTTCTTAAAGCCTTAATTTTATCAAATAAATAATAATTAAGCAACTTTAATCAAGTTACAAAATTAAAGTTATGATATCACTATTTGGAAACTAATGTGATCTAATCATAGACATAGCAGAATTTAAGGTTTTCCTATTATATCTCAATATTTGAAGAACTTGAAAAATATGAATTATAAAAGGTAACTTAATTGATTGGGATTCCTCTAAAAACTTCTTCACAAAATGTTAACCATGAATTGCCTAAGTGTTCAGTCTCTAACGGTATCCCATAGAATAAATAAAAAGAACTAAACTTTTGATAGGTGAAAGTAGGAGTGCTAGCGCTTTTATGCCTTCCTTTATATATAAAGAAAGACAGAAGAGTATCACTTTTATTAAAATTAAATTTTATAGTTATAATTAAAGTCAAACACTAATTGTAATTATAAGTTAATTTTTAATAAAATCAAATATCTCATTTAATATATAATGGTTCTCATATTTCACAATTAAGTCCAGCTTAATTTAAATTAAAATTTCTCTTCCACTTTTATTAAAATTAAAATTTTCTAGTTATAATTAAAGTCAAACTCTAATTGTAATGATAATTTAATTTTAATAAAATCAAATATCTCATTGATATATGATAGTTTCTCATACTGCATAATTAAGTTCAACTTAATTTAATTTAAAATTTCTCTTCCAAATTTGTTAGCCAATTATCATAAATTATAATTATAACTAGATAAAGTAAAACTCCTTCAATTTATCCTTAATTATTTAATTAAATAATTTATAATCATAGAACGAGATTAACGTTTAGCAACATGTCATAACTACCTAAATATTATGAATGTTGAAATAGTTTAACTCAACCTATCTATATATAGTTATGATGTATAACTTAATCATTTCATCATCCAATGTTATAATTGGATATAGAGTTTGGATTTAGTGTCTACTTTTTTAAATCCAATAATTTTTGTTCTTACTAATTAATAATTGATTTATAATTGATATTTGAAAACATCTTTTTAAATCTCAATTCACTTTGACTAGACAATTCTTACACTATTAATCAAGAATAGTAAAACATTCTCTTAAATTACTTTAGCGTGACGAATCCTTTATTGAGTTACGTAACTATCTCTATATAGTTCATATCGTATCTAAGTGTTATCGACTGAGCTATCATAAATATAATAAGTCATAAGTAGCATCAAAATATAGTAATTCTCACATGAAATACTTTGGTAATCTCAAGTCTAATAATTAATTATACATCATAATGAGGAAATACATTAACACATAAATAATATTCTAGTTAAGATTTCTATAATTAGGTCAATTAAGTGAACATGTCCTTTTATAAACACCTATATATTTGTTTAAGTACCTTCATACTTTAAGTTATAAGATTAATTACTTTCGTTATAAGAAAGAAACATAACCTATTTTAATTTTATCATTCCATCACTATCCCATCTTGATTAAACTATAAATAGAAATAATTTAAGAATAATACATAAATTCAAATTAAATCTTAGAATTATGATCTCATTATAATTTTAATTATATACCAATTATTCCAAGAATTTTACTTTTAGTATTAAACATCAATCATAATTAACAAAATAGATAAAGATAAAAAATGCCTTTATTAATTAAAATAATAATTGCAACCAACTGATTAACTATAAGCGTATAAACTAACAATTATATCATTTTATTTGCCATGAATGCACTATAATACTCAAAAGGATTATGTTTCATCTAATTGTTGAAGTATTTTTTCCTATCATTGTACCTCATATCCAACTATAATGTTTTGTTGAAGCAAATTGTTGGTTAAGATTTTTGTGATAGTGCTTCCTTTATTGACATGTTAGTTGTTGCCAAGTTAGGTGCTTAATAGGTTGTTGGCTTATAACTAAAGTCATTTTGTTGGATGAGACAGATTCTTATAAATAGAAGGTACATTTGCTTCTTTAATCTTTGTTTACAATAAAGGTCATCATATCAATGTTTTGTACTAGATTTGGTACCGAATTTGTTTCTAATATGATACAATATCGATATCAATCAATGTTATGCATTATTTTAGATATTTTTAAATTATAAAATATAATTTTAATTTTATAAAATTATAAAATAGTTACTCAATATATCATTATGCTTTTTAAACCGAATTCTAGCTAATGGATAGTTTCAAAGATGAAAGAAGTAAAATAGGAAAAATAATAGAAGGTATGATAGCTAGTAGCCTTTTATGCTCTACATTGCTCACAAGAAAATTACTTAAAATGACTTAAAGAACTAAACTAATAATGTAGCATAACAAAAGCTATAAGAAGATAGTTTGAGTTTGCTAAGATTGTTGGTCTTAAAGATCCACAGAAATCTGAGGCTAAGAAAGCCATATAAACTTGCAAAGTTGTAGCAGTAAACATAAAAATAATAATAGGAGACAACATTTTTACTACAAAATTTATGGAATACTAGAGTTTAAGAATGATGAAGAAATCATGATAAAAGGGGCCGAACACCAATAACTAGAGAATGAATATGGTTGAAAGAATATATGCAATAGGAAATAGACATAGATAACAACAAATTCAATATTGGCGAGAAAATTGGTGACAAAAAAAGGACGGTGACAAGGAAACTGATGACGGTAAAGAGGCGGTAACAAAATTAGAAATTTTGGGTTCATACTTGTAAAATGCGGAGGGGTAGTCGAGAGGTACAATTCCAACCGAAATCACTAATGTGGATTGAAAATTTATCTCAAAATATTTTGTATATTATTATTTGACTAGTACGATATTGAAACTAACTCTTTACATCATATCCATAACTTATTCATATTGCCTTTTTTGAACTCCTCTGAACAATTATGATAGTGTTGTTGTTCTCAAAGGGGGCAAATTAACTCATCTTACACAATTTGTCTTTCCATTTAATTAACTTAGAACAAGTTAATTATTATGATGCCTATTTTGCTGAATGAATATTTCTCTGTCAAAACATGCAACTTCACACTTATTTAAATTGCTAATTTTCATATTGTTTTTTATTCTATTTTTTGTTTTCAAATTTAGTAAAACAATATGTTTGTTTGAGTTTTAAGTTTTTATTTTTGGGTTTAGTTTCTTCCTGTTTTCAAAATTTATGAAAATCACAAAAAGTAGTTTTTGTTTTCGGTTGTTTTTCATAATCTAGTTTAGTATCAACTAAATATATAATATATAATTATTTGATTTATTAATTATTAATAAAATATGAATAATTTAATTTATTATTATATA
>JAOTJB010341288.1:0-12468 GCA_027123815.1 Erythroxylum minutifolium
CATAATCCTAATGGGTTTAGGATTATAATATTCTTATTCCTAATAGGAATAGGGATTAGGGTTTCTTTATAAATAGAGAACTTAAGTCTCATTAGAGAAGATACGAAAATCCTAGCCACCTAGACCTAGGCGTTCATTCTTTTCGAGAGAAAAAAATTATGCAGTGTTCTAAAGTGTTTTAGAACGAGCTAACACACATTAGCTGCTGCCCGAATCGGTCATCCTTGTGTGGATACTGATAGAGGACATTTGCGTGCTGCAGAGTTTACAAATATGAAAACAAATACCAATCCGCATCAAGAGGTAATTTCATACTTGTTGTGAAATTTTGATTATACTTCTTTTGTGTATTATGGTCTATTTCGCTGCGTATTGTGAATAACTGGGCCATAGGCGATCCAACATTTACCATGATATTTTTCTCTTCATTTAACCATGCCTCCACTTATTTCTTATTTACACATATCAAATGTTCAAAATTAGGTTCTGAAGTCTTCTAAACATTTTTTTCCCTATGTCTCTACTTTCCATATCATCAAAAATCATAGCATTTCCCCTTCTAAATTTTGAAACACGTATCAGATATCACAAGCTACTTCAACACAATGACAATATAAAGTTACCATAAGCAATCTCAATTTTCAATATCATTAAGCTAGAAGTAGGTCCAGGTCTCTGCTAGATATTTTTGGTACTATGTATTAAGTTTCAATTACAATTGGAATCACCCAATTTGGAGTTTTGTAGACTATGCTATAGCCGAAACACTTGAACTGTTTAAGGAAATTGAGATTCCTAATATAGAATTTCACTAAACATAGTTAGGAAGACTTACCACTTTCTTCAAATCATGCTCAAACATTCACACAATTCATAAGGAAATTCATGTTTCCAGCTTAAGCATTCATGTGACCAGCTAAAGAGGATGGACAAGAGTGGTTTAATATACCTAAAATCTGATGGTAGTGTGTTGTCCATTCTTTTTCTGTGCACAACTGGAGTTGATGAAGATGTCCATGGTTTCTAGCTTAAACACCATATTGAATTTATTTCCTAAAGGCAGTAACTTGGAAAACCTATGTGTGAAATGAGCAGCTAAAATATTTCGTCATCAATTTTGGTCTAAAGGGAAGCTGAAACTTCGATGGAGTGAAGGTGGAGCAGCTCCTCCATTATCTTTGAGCATGCTACACACTGATGAGGGTTGTCTACACGTTGCAATGTTTACTTCCAACAGTTGTCCACTACTTTAATTCTCTCCATCTTTGTTTAATCAAACCACTAATTTTTTGTATCATCCACGACAATACTTATATCCCACATAGAACAACTTTTCATTTTTATCTCACCTAAATGACACATGCCCATACTATATGTTAGCCTCACTTGTAACAAATTTTATGTCCCTTACATCTACTCCTTCATAAACATGATAGCACAAGGTTTTCATGCATTCTTGTTCTAAAATAATGAGAACTTCTTCATGTATATGACAGTTTCCACTTAAGGTTCATTCACATGTACATGTATTATTTCTTGTCCAAGATAATTCAATGGCTTAAGAAAAATTTCTCCAATTTTGATAGAAATTTCTTGTCCACTTGATACATATAAATACATCAACATATAAGTTAGATCGATTTACTTTAAGTATCCGTAACTATGACTTATTCTTATGTCGTTATGTTTTAGCTCAAGAATTCTTCAAATTTACTTCACAATAATTTAAAATCAGGTCAATCTTGATCTATCATAAATCCATCTGATTGAATTTATTTTTAGTCCATTTCCATAGCAGTCAACTCTAATATTTTTTGACTATCATTTTACTTTAATACTTATCATTTAGGGTTGGGTTCCTAATTCACCTTTTAGCCAAAATAAAATTTACATTAACTCAAAAATATCATTAACACGCAGTGAAATTTTATAGACATGTGAAAAGAAAAGTTTGGGTTTTACATATAGACATATTGGTCTTTATTTGACCAGGTTTTAAAATAAAAAAACTATATGTAGTCCATATAGCAAAATTCTGGCATTTTAGGCAAAACTAGTACTAATTTAATCATTTATTTGAAAATATTTGAAAAGAACTTGATTAGCCAAATAAAATGTTGAATAAGTTTGTGCATTATTTTGAAAAATATCCTAATATAAAGACTAAATTCAAGGAATCATCTATACTAAATCATAGTAGTTAATGTTGTAATCATCAGGCAAAACTTTATAATAAGTAGCACAAGTAACTCGCTAATTGAACTTTCTGATGTAGTACTAATGTCGTGTAATTTGCATCTGTAGCCAATAAAATCATAAACTACAAGTAATCATATTAGTCCTTAGATTAAGACCCATGATTCCTAAAAGAAACTTTAATCTCTTATAGAGATTAACTAAAAATAGATGATCTCTATTAGATTAATTGAAAATTTGATGGCCTAGCCTATAAAAAGCCATTAACTATAAAGCTTAATAATGAAAAAAATTCATCCTATTGTTAAAGGATTCAACACTTTGAGATAAGTGGAATCACATATACATATTTGCAATAAGATAACAATGTGTTTCAAATATCATAATACAATAAATAAGTGCAAAATCTGTGACTGTATTAATCTTAAATACTATAAAATATAAAAAAATCCCACTACATCAGAACATCATAAGAAAATATAATATCCATGTTGTCTACATGTCTAAACAAATCTATAAATCCAAGCTCCTTAGTCAATAGGTCAACTAACATATTTATGGTGATAATATTTTCTTAAAATACATCAGTATCATCAATCTATTATTGAATCCTAAAGTACTCAAACTTAACATACTTGACATAATTATTGTTCTTCACATTTTTAAGAAAGAATACATTAAATGAATTATGACATTGAATCATTAAATGCCATAAAATTTAATTGATAACTACAAGTCCTCCAAGAAAATCGCTTAATAATTTGAATGTAATCCTACCATAGAACATACTATGATATTGGCTTCTAAGATCAAAATCATCACAAAATACTACTTAAAGCTCTTGCAAGATATAACTCCTCTAGCTAGCATCAAAACATCTAATGATCTTTAGATCATCTATATGCTTATAAACTAACATACTACCAAGTGCATAGTTCACATAATTTGTAATCATTTTCTTTTATTTTGATATATTTATCCTTAATTGATAAAATATAATTGAGTTTTACATTAAAAGATGAAAATTGAAGGTTGCAATTAAGATAAGCTTGAAATTAAAAGTTTAAATAAAAGAGTCACAAAATATGAAGGAAGTTTAAGATAAGATTTGGTGACAAAAGACTTTAATAAGTAAGATGTGAACATGCTTTATGAAGAATTCGTGAAAACAACTATTAACAAAATAGATGATAAATAAGATGTGAGCACACTTCATCATAATTTGTACATCATAAAATTCTCTAGAAATAAGAGCAAGAATCAAATACTAATAAGATATATTAATTACAGTTATTTTTCTTATCTTTTTTGGAATGGAAGTCTTTGATTTCTAATTTTATTAGAATTCATATTTATATTCAGACATAAGGATAAATTTAGTTACGAGACATATTATTCAATTAGAAAGATAAACATATATCTTTAAAAGGTTATCGAAGGATTGGAAGGTAAGATTCTTCCTTAGTAATATTTACATGACGGTTTTTCCTTATTAAAGGGATATATAAAATTATCTTCTCTTTCATGGGATTATGCTTTCTTCATAACCATAAGCAAGTAATTTAATTCTTCTTTAGTCCAGAGATTATTGAAGTTGATTGAAATTTTATATGATCTAATTTAGTTCTTCTTTGTTTATTATTCTTGACTATTTATATATTCTGTTTTTATAGAAGTTGAATTAAATTAAGATAGAAGGCAATCGAGGATTACAAGTACATTGCAATTGTAAGTTACAATGACAAAACTATTATAGGCTTACAACTAAAACCATAACTGAATTACAAATATTGCATTGAAATGGATATGTTTACACAGTCCAATTGAAGCTAAGAAATTGCTGATCCTATGTGGATACTAATATGAGATCTCATAAGCAGTATTAGTTGGCTGTTAAACTGTTCTTTGAAGAGTCATTTGTCCTAAAAATATGATTGTTCCTTTCACCTCGTATTGTAGTAACTAGGAATGAAAGAGAGTCGTAGAAGCACCATTTAATATTATTTTTTGAGAATTTGATATCAGAACACCAGACCTTGATTTGGCTTAAGTGATTTGAAAAATCAAAAATCAGATATTTATGCATTAATGCTTTTTATGTTTCGATAACAAAGCCCTGCATTAGAAGAATAAATGATTTGAGTTCTCTTTAGCTCTTTGATAAAGAGCGCACTAATTTGTAAGGTGTATGAATTTTGCTAACTTGCCAACAGTTGGTAACTTATTCCTCATTGCAAACCAGAGGATTGTTGAAGTATATGGTTATTAGTGACAAAACCAAGCAACATTTGTCCACGGAAGAAACTCCAAGTTATTAGCTAGCACATGTCTATAGCACTGATTATTGAAATTGACATTGGAAGTGTGTTTTTAAACAATAATGTCATTATCAAAATTAATAGATGTATACATGATTTGAGCTTTCAATAGAATAGGAATTGTACATGATTTCAACTTTCAATGGAATAGGAACTGAAGCTAATATGATAAGTTCCTTTCTTGCTAAGGCTTTTAGAACTATATCCTATTATGTAGTTAATATTTTAAGAGTTGAAGCTTCATCTATTTTATCCAATAGACCTACAAATAGCCAGTTATACTGCCAAATTTTGGTTTATTCATCATTTTTCAATTCGGTGAATGAAATGATGTCTCATTTTTTCTCTCATCTTAAAAATAGCTTTTAGGGTGGTAGAGGTAAGAACATCAGCATTCAAGCTCCACCAATTCCTATTCTTGATGAAGTAGTTATGAATCCACTTGCACTAGAGTACTTACTTATTAGTAAGTAGTCTCCATAGTCTTTTGGAAAGCAAAAATGTATTAAGATATTTGAGTGAGGTTATTTTCATTTATCTTTGTTTTAGGGTATATAGACCTCCTCGTATTTCATCTCACCTTGCTATAATTTCCTTTATAACCAGTTCATAAAAAACTACTAAAGAACTTGTTAATTATTTTGATAACTTTGATAGTTAAAACAATGTGAGCTGCCCAATAAACATTGACAAAATTCAATATGGAAATAATAAGTTGTGTTCTTCCAACAGTTTAGAGATTTCTAAAGCTCTACGAAGCAATTCTATTGTTAATTTTATCAATTAAGCTATTATAATCCCTCAAGCTTAGTTTATAAGCTATAATAGGAATGCCAAGACACTTCAATGGTAGCTGCTATTATTTGATCCCATGATTGAGGTTAGAGTTGATTCCAAATTTGAAGCATTTTAAGACAGGAACAATTCACTTTTAGAGCAGTTTACATGGAAGCTAGACATCTTACTAAACTTATTGAGGGCTTTCATAAGAGCTAACATAAATATGAAATCTACTTTAGAGAGTAATATGAGATCATCAACAAATCATAGGTGAGAGATTTTAAACTTTCCATATTTGTAGTAGAATTTAAATCCCTTGGTTCTCTTTATAACCTTTTACAATATTCTACTGAATGTTTCCATCACTGAACCAAATAAATAAGGTAAGGTGTGTTCCTCTTAGTAAATTCCTTTGCAATTTTTGAAGAATTTTGTAGGTTGATCATTTATAAAGATGCTATAGCAAAGATAAGTAATGCATTGAGTGATCTAATAGATGAATGTTCTTAGAAAATCCATGGCAGATAGAATATTGTTAATAAAGTCTCAATCCACACTATTGTAGTCCTTTTTAAAGTCAATTTTAATGTAGCAGCCTACCTCTCTTCTTTAAATAAGTTTCGTGTAGCTCCTGAAGAATCAGAATATTATCACCAATACCCTTCCAGGGATATAAGCTCCCTAAGAAGCCCTAATTTTATTTGGTAGTAGCTTTCTTTTTATCTTAAAGATTAGTTTGCAAATTGAATTGAAACAAAAGTAATGAAAGCTTTTTTGAAGAATTTCGAAACTACTTCTGACACCAAATTCCTTACAAGAAGCCATAAATTTTGGAAAAGGTTAACATTGAAGCCATCATTTCTTGGAGTTTTGTGTGGATGAAGATATTTCAAAGTTTCATCAATCTTTTGAATGGTAATAGGTTGAGATAGTAATTAAATTTCATGAGGAGAGAGATAACCTTTCAAGATTTTCCTGAGGAGTGATTATAAGTGAAATGATCCTATTTGTTGCTTTTTCTAAAAATAATTGCTTAACAATCAGAATAACATATTTATATACGTTTTATTTTTCTAATATTTTTGGTGAATAATATAATTGATTATGGATAAGTTTTCATTTTATGTTATAAATATATGTAACTTAAATAAACTAAGTATCTATGTTTATTGATTATAATTAGTGGTCTCTCTTTTTAAATTTATCAATAAAATAAATCCTAAAAGCTTATTTAAGGTTATTTGTTAATAAGAGAGTTAATCAAATACCTTTTTTCTGTTAACTGGAAACCAAGGACAAATGATTTGTTGAAAACTATAACCATTTTATACATAAATAAATAATATTATCATTGTATCAATATGATTTTGAATTAAAATTAATCCTTTGGTTAGACATTTTTAATATTTAAATCTTATTTTTTTTACTCTCTTTTCATTTTGATTGAATTGTTTAAATTAATTTATAAGATCCCTTTTTATTATTATTTTAAAAAATAAATAAATAAGCTTAATCTTTTATGGATACAATTATACTTATCACTTCACACAAAATATTTTTAGGTAGGAATTCTATTTTTGCTAGATTTAAAACTTATCAATATATAATATTTGGTTTTGGATATATAGTGCAATTCTTTGTTTGCCATAATTCAATTCTCATGATTAGGATTTGTCAAATACTTTCTAAGAACACTAATTACAAATGCAATGTCACGTTTAGTGCAAATATATAAATATATCAGATTTCAAATTGCATTATTGCAAGGAATATAACTTGTCCCTATTTTCTTTAACTTATTATAAGGTCACTACTCCTTACTTAACTTGTAATTTTAGGTGATATACCATTATTTATAGTCTTCCATGTTAATCATCTTTAACATGCTATCTATATAAGCATTTCGATTTATGTTTATAATCTTTATAAATATATCTGCATATATCTCCACTCTAAAAATAAATTATCTTTAAGACCTTTCATTTCGAAATTCTTTACAAAATCTTATTCAAATTCTGCAACGTACTCAAATCACTGCTAGCAAGTAAATTTTCATCCATTTATAAGACTAGAAATACAAACTTATTCCCATTTAATTTAAATAATATATAAATTTTAAGCTTGCTATCTTAAAATATAAAGTTATTACCACCTTATGAAATTTTAGGTACCACTTCCATAATATATAATTTAATCCATATATGGACTTCCTTAATCTATAAACTTGGTGCTAATTTCTTTTTACTTTAGAATCTTTAACTTGTTGCATATAGATATAATCTACTAGATAAATATTCAAGAAGGCTACGTTTTGGTAAAGCTTAAGATAGAAATAAGTTCCTAATGTCATAATAATACTAAATGATTCCTTTATTGAGATTGGCAAAAAAATTTCATTGTAATCAACTTCTTCCTTTTTACTTTATCCCTAGCCACAAGCCTTTCTTTAAGCCTCTCTGCCTTCTTTTTATCAACTCACGTTGTATTGTAAACGAACTTATAACTAATGGTTTTAAATCTATCTAGAATGTCAATGAAATTCCAAACATCATTGTTTATTGTATAATGGATCCCCTCCTCTTTAGCCTTCATAAATCTATCAAACTGATCACTCCTTATTACTTCATCATGGGTAAGAGGATCTATAAACTCTCTTAAAATATAGCTAGTCTCACTCATACAACTACTAAAATCATTGGAATGTGTAAGCGTTCTATCTCTCACTAAATATGTCAATGGTGTTATAAGATTAAGTTAAGCATGCACCATAATCTACTCAATAACATTTGCACCACTTCCATCATCAGGAGTTGAAATTACATCTAAGTCATCCTTACATAACTTTAAAAATACTTAATAACTCTCACTTTGTATATGATGTATATTTTTCTATAAAAATTTTATAGTAAATGCCTTTGTTATGGAACTATGATCAGTACAACAAAATGTATAGCCTTAAGGTTATCCAGTGAATATAAATATTTGTAACATATTATAAAAGAAGTTGAACCTTATGAAACCTTGAAATATATCAAACTAGGCTTCCTACTTGTCTATATTTCAAAAGAAGGTTTAGGTACTAACTAACTTACGAGGAACACAATTCAAGATATAAAGGTTACCTTATATGCCTCACCCCATAAATACTCAAAAAGCTATGATCTTTCTATCACACTCCTCACTATGTCCTTTAACATGTAATTATGCCTCTCTATTACTCCATTTTGCTCAGGTTTACTTGGTATAGCTATTAAATTCTGTTAAATTCCTCTAAAAGCTTATCAAAATGTCCCTTATTTTTACCTAAATTTTCTTATCAACCATAATAATCTCTACCATTGTCTAACTTGACACCCTTAATAGGTATATTAAGTTACTTATCAATTTTTTCTTTGAAGATTTTGAATTTTTTAGGGCCTTAAGATTATCATTGACAATAAATTAAAAAATATTTCCCATCAATTATAAGTTTCAAAGTCAGCTAATATATTTATAAATTGTCTCCAAAATTTCACTAATTCTAGTGACACCTTTTTTCTTACTTTAAGTGACTTTACCCATAATATAACCTACATAGGCATTATTAACAACATTCTAAACCAAATTGTGGAGGATTTCAACCTCCATCAATATCTAAACCTTTTGCTTTGAAATAAGTCTCTTATATTATAAAATGAATGACTTCTCCTTAATTAAACTACTTTAATTCCTTTTTTCCAGCATTCATAAACAATTTACTAGGATCTTTTAAATTAAGGAAATAAAGACAATATCCTTTAAATTAAGGGAATGAAGACAATTATTCTACAAACATTCACCAATTAAAATAAAAGTGAGAATCAATAAAACATTTTTATTATTGAAAATTAGTGAATACAAAAGATATCAATTCTAAAATTAGAAACTAAACTACATTTCATATGTTACATCTATATCATTTTATTCAACATTAAACTATAATATAAACTAAACTATAACTCCATATCTCCAATGTACTCTACTTTTACTTGATTTCATTGCCTATTAACATATTTAAATCCCTTCCACGTAGACTCCTTTTGTTGCTTAGTGCATGTAATTTAACAACTATCTAACCACTAACTACTTGGTTCTATGTTTATTAAAGATGACTTAAAGTAAACTAAAGCTTGATTTTTTTTATTAAAGATGACTTGAAGTAAACCAAAGCTTGATTTGTTTTCTTCTTCAAGGAAGCCTTTATAGTTGTCACCCTTCAAATGACTTATCTTATCGTAATACTAATAGTTAACATTCTTTTTCTTAGCCTCACTAAATGATCCATTTTCCTATATCCTTAGTCTTCTTCCACTTTTTATTCTAATTCTTATAATTATATTTACCTTTAAATGATTCAATCATCCAATTAATAGTTTCACCATTTTTCATATTTTATCTTTTCCTTTTCTTGATCACAAATAAAATAAGTTTATTCAATATCTACTCCTCTTTCTAAGCATTATAGACAAACATTAAGGAAAAAAAGTGAGAGGCAAGGAATCCATCACTTAATGGATCATAATGGAATATTAAAAAACATATAATCCACTTAGCTGATTATCATACATCTTCATGATGGAAACTTTATCCTCATAAGTTCCATCATATTTTAGAGAAGTTAACATTTGTATAGGTTTATTCAATGTATAATCCTCCTTCTGAGCATTATAGAAAAACATTAAGGAGCAAAAGTGAGAGGCAAGGAATTCATCACTTAAAAGATCAGACTAGAATATTAAAAAAAATATAATCCACTTAGCTGATTATCATACACCTTCATGATGGAAACTTTATCCTCATAATAGAAGGCCCCAAAATATACCCTAGATGAAATGTTACATATTTATGACAATACAAGTATGATTGACTTATTCTTTGGAGTTGGAATTAGAAATTAAACATGTGAGGGAATTATGAAATAGTATGTATTAATACAGGTGTTATAAGGTTTTAATTGGCATGAATATGTGTTAAGATGATGAGAATTGAATGATGGAAAAATGATGGTTACATGCTAATTCTGGTTTAACTACTAAATAGACTTTGGTTGTTTAGCTATATTTTGACCTGTAGACATTAAAATGGGATGATTTTAAATTCAAATGAAACTAATACATTTATCTACAACTTTAATGAAGGAACCCAAATCTGATTTTGACTATAAGATTTTTGAATTCTAGTTTGAAGTTTAGTTCTGGCTGTTGTCTTTATTTTTGAACAGCCTGTGGTTTTTAAGGTATAACTCCCAATATAATTAACCAAATTGCATAAAATTTATGTCTTAAAAAATTAATACATAGGGGAATGAAATTAATTGATAAGATCATAGGAAAATGTGGGAATTAAAGGAAGAAGAAGGATCAATATGCAGTTTTCCTAAAGTCCACCCATGGACCAATAAGATTAAAGCATGTGTGTCCAATGGAATCGTAACACATGGTCCAATAGAATTATAACACATGGTCCAATAGAATTGTAACATATGGTCCAATAGCCTTGCAACACATGGTCCAATAGAATTGTAACATGTGGTCCAATAGGATTGTAACATATGGTCCAATAGGATTGTGATATATGGATTAATGAGATTGAAACATGAGTCTAAAACTAGAAAATTCACGAAAAGGCATATGGAGAAGGGAGATGCACGAAAATTTGAGGCTTAACTTTGTATTTTTCTCCTCTCCATTTCACTTTCATCCCATCATTTTTCACTTAGTGATTCAAGCAAAACCAAAGAGAAAGGGAAGGAAAAGCATAAGAAGAACTACTTTGTCAATTTTAAGGTTTGGGATTTCACCTAGTTGATTTCTATATTTGTGTATGATTGAATGGATATAAAGATTAATTTTATTATGTGATTGTTTTTGTGATATTGCTTTGTTGTTATTTTGGTGTTATCTTGGAAAGAATTGGTTAAAGATGACAAGAGAACATTGTGTAGTGGAATTATGTCTAGGGTTTGTTTGAGTAAATCAAAGTGTTTAAGTCATAACTCAATCTAAAGACCCCCAAATTGCGTGATTTTAGTTGCATATGAAACCTAAGACGTATAGCTATATCTCTAGAAGAAAATCTGACTTAATTCGGGCTTTATGACCATGGAAATTGAGATTGAAAAAGGTGACCTGATTCTGCCCCTATTTTGGAGTAGCTTATGATGATTTACTTATATCTCATGATTTAGAAGTCCAAATGGTCTGATTGTTAGTGATATCAAAACTTAAGACATTAGGAACAATTGTTTAGAAGAACTTATTGCCCAACAACCTGGGTTTTTATGTCAAAATTGTCATAAAAAATTGACTCAAAAATTGTCTTGTGAAAATAACAGTTTGGAGATTTCGAGTCCCTTATCCTACAATTGTGGGAAATGGTTAGGAAGCTGAAAAATGAGATTTTTGTACAACTGATTACTGTATAAGGTTAATTGAGTAATGGTTAGTTTAATTATGCATAATTAATTGAGATGAGAATGTAAAGGGAGTATGGTGTACAATGTTGAATTGCTTAGTGTGATCATGAATAAATGAGTTCCAAAAGCTTATGTATTATGAATTGAATATAGATGTATGTAAATTGGGAATTTTTGCAATAATATTGTGATAATTCCAAACCATTAGTTGTTCGAGGAGTTTGATAGTTGGGATTATGTTGGAAGTGCTTTCTATTTGTG
This sequence comes from Erythroxylum minutifolium, assembly GCA_027123815.1. Lineage (NCBI taxonomy): Eukaryota > Viridiplantae > Streptophyta > Magnoliopsida > Malpighiales > Erythroxylaceae > Erythroxylum > Erythroxylum minutifolium. Next base: position 11,989 of record JAOTJB010341288.1, read on the forward strand.
TGACGATACCTAATTGGTGATGACTCAATACCTCTATTGATGCATTATTGCACACACTTGTAATTGTATGACATTTTAGTTTGTTTGAAAATCAGTGATTATGTCAAGTTGAACAAAATGGAATAAAGTGGTATGTGTTGCAATATCTTCCTATTATAAGAATTCTAAAATGAACTTGTTTTGTTTAAAACTGTTAAGTCTTAATCGTGAGTAAATAGGCATGCCTAGAAGGGTCTGCAGTTGCTCCTGTGACACTTCAGTGTCTCTTATTACTGACACTTTGGTATCTCCTGTTCTTGAGACATATGTCTCTCCTATTCTGTGACACTGAACGGTATCTCCTGTATTAGTCCCGTTACCCACTTCTATATAAAGGATTAACAGACTAAATTGTTTTGTATTATGTTATATGCTCAGTTCTGATATAAATAAGCTTTGATCTGAAACATCTGAGCTCTATTTTGAAATAAGAAAATTTTG
>JAOTJB010341310.1:0-12465 GCA_027123815.1 Erythroxylum minutifolium
CATGGGTAGTTGTAAATGAAATATTTATGATGAATGATTTGAGATTAAATGATCATGATTATGGAGTTACATATATGTTGTAACGTGGGTATAAAAATAAAGAGGTTTATGTTCTAATTTTTTTAGAGTATTAATGATATTCTTGGGTTAGCTAAATGAAAGCATTTATAATGATCATTTGGAGATAGATTGAAAGTGTAAATGGAGTTGATTTTTATGCTAAGTCATGCATGAATAAATGAATGAATTTATGGGTTGTTTTGTGTTTATGAGGAGTAATAATTCATAAATTGTTATAGAGATGTTTTTTAAATAGAATGATCATTATAATGGCTTTTAGATGAGTGCAGTAAATTAATGGATGAATATATGTGTTTGTGTTTTGTTTTGAGAGTATGTAAACCATGAGTGATGAGTTGTTATGTAAATATTATAAGATGAGAATTAAGGGTATAATGAAAGTGAAAATTATGTTAACAAAGATGTTGAATTTTGTTCTTGAAATAAAGAGAACTAGGATGATAGTTTAGAGGTAAAGTGAAGGTGATAATGGAGCTGAATGATTGTTGAGGCATTGATGAATGAACGGACATGTTTGATTTCCTGCTTTGTGGTTATGATTAATAGTCTTGTATGACTTATTTTGTGAATGTTTTGAATTGTAAATTAAGGTAAAAATGAAGAGGCTATTAAGTCTAAATGATGAACTATGGAGATGGTTTATTGATGTATTATGAATGAGATGTCTTTAATATAGTATAGAAATGTAAAGAATATAAGAAAAGTTTAGATTACATGTATGATAAGATTAAGTAAAAGATGATGAATCAAATGAGTAGAGTTTTGAGAGTTTAATGCAATCAATATGGTAGTTCAATTAACATATAATGAAGTTGTATAATTGCACATGCATTGTGGAAAATATGCAGTGTAAATGATGTTTTTGTGTATATAGAATTCGTGGAAGAAATGAGAAAGAAAATGCAGTATGGCCTAGCAAAATTTTGGTTATGTCATGATCGTGGTAGAATCCCCAAGATCGTGGCCAGTTCCACTAGCTTCTGTCACGATCGTGGGAAGGACCACCACGATCATGGGCAGGTACAAAGGAAGGAATGTTGTCTTTTAAGTGATGTTTGAGATAATTAATGCTAAAGTACTTCCTTATGATGTAATTAGGCTTAAATAATTAGGCTTGAATAAAGCCTAGAATGAACCTAGTTGATGATGAATTAGGTGATTAAAGTGAGTGAGACGTATTAAGTATAAATGAATGATGGCATGATGATGTTAAATGATTACAAGACGTGAATTAAGGAAATATACCTGGAATAGTCAAATTGAGCATGCATTATACATGATTGTCCAAATTAGTAATGTGTAAATGTGTATGTGTTACATGATATAGAAGTGTAAATAGAGCGACCGCATCCAGACATTGCCGGGACTTCGAAGCACTAGTTGTCTGGAGCATACTGTGAGTAACCTAGATGTTTTCATTAAGATTGTCTATCATTGCTTAAATGTCAATTATTGGATTAGTATTGATGTGAATGTGTTAATTCTAGATATTGATAGTCTGAGGTGTTCGATGCATGAGAATCACATTGGAAGTGCTTATTGTATGTGAATCTGACAAAAATAAGTGTATTCAACATAATTGTTTAATGCCACACTTAGGTCCGATGAAGATGTGAAAGTTAATGTGTAAATGAATAAGTGACTGATTAAATATATGTGATTTGATGCATTTCATTACATGATATGCATGTTCAGATAAAGGTAGTTGTGCCCGGAGTCGCCAGTGAAAAAGAGCTTAAGCTCAAAATGTGGTAAGAGCCTCTGGCTTACTATGTAAAATGAGCTTGGTATCTCTAATAGATACAGGACAGTTATTAATGAGCTCGGTATCCACAACGAATACAGGACATTTAAAAAGGCACTCGATCATAACAACGTAATAATTGAATGTGAGTCACAATTGCATTGCATATATATTTGATATGTATGTTTAATGATTAAAATAAATTGTTTGAATCGTTCTAAATGAGAAATGTGAATTAAGTGAACAAAATGATATTTGATGTAATATGATGATTAGTGAAGTGATGTGTCTTATGTGATAATGTGAATTGTCTGTGAACTGGTTGTGTTATATGACATGAGTGTGCTCATCGATGATGGCTTACTCACTGAGTTCACAAAACTCACTAAAATTACAACGTGGCTTTTCAAGTATGAGAGAGGAAACATAACTTCTAAGACTAGTTAGAAGAAGTAGAGTGCTTTTGGACTCGAGAAATAACTCAAAGGTTGGTCAGCTAAGACTGAAGAGTTAGATAGACTTTTTGTAAAATTCCTCTTTCATGAAGAATGTGTAAAAGAGAAGTAGACTCTTATAGTTTTGATGTTTGTATATATATGAATTGTGTAGTGTAATACTCTACGTTCATTATGTTTTATGAAATGAAATGAGGAATTAAGTTTTAGATATTGTGTTATTCGCGTTTTAAATTAGATGCCATGATATAAGTTAATGCGATTGCTCTAGCGTACTGATTCCATCGAGTATGTGCTCGAACGTCTAGTGGATGTACGAATATGTGTTAGATGGGAGTGGGGTGCTACATAGTTCGTCAATTTCAATTACCATGTTCTTCTTTTTAGCGATCTTCTCATAAATGTTCCTCTTGGTGTTTAGGTAAATTACATAGAACTTCTTTGTCTTTAACTCAAAATCGAAGTACCTAACCTTTAGAATTGATTCATTTAGATGTCTAGGGACCCTCTCCTATTTGTTCTTCTTCTGGACACAAATATTTTGTCATTTTTATTGATGATTGCTTTTTATTTACATGGTTATTTCCTATTAAATGTAAGAGTGAAGTTTTCCATATCTTTTTGTCAATTTAAAACCTTAGTTGAAAAAAAGTTCGATCATCCCATGAAACAATTTCAATCAAACTAGGGTGGTGAATTTCGCTACTTACATAAATATTTTCAAAACCACGACATCTTTCATAGAATTATATATCCCATACACACCGGAGAGGAAAATTAGACACTCGTTGATATTGGCCTCACATTATTAGGCCATTCTGGTTCTCCATTTAAATATTGGCAATTCGCTTTTGAAACCGCCACTTTTCTTATTAATCGTCCTCTATCTAATTCTTTATCTAATTGCATTCCTTTTCAGGTCCTTTACAACAAATCTACTGATTATACTTTTCTTCGAGTCTTTGGGTGTGCAATTTATCCACTACTTTGTCCTTATAACAAAAATAAAATTTCTTTTCGTACCAAACGATGTATTTTCTTAGGTTATTCTCCTCATCATTTAGGGTACCGATGTCTTGACAAGGATACTGGAGAATTATATTTTGCCCGACATGCTGACTTTGATAAGTCTCTATTTCCATTCCATCGCGTCTCCAACTCTGATATTGCCTCACAAGTTTAGCCTCCACAGAACTCCGGCCTTGGCGTCAAGTCACAGTGTCAACAAGCTCACATGCTCATTCGCCGGCTGTTCCTCCTTTAAGTACCTCTCCTTCCTTACATCACTTCAATTCTAGTTCTTCCTCTCCCTCTCCTACTTCAATTCTTCCGCCCACTAATCTCAATCCCCCGTCTTCTTCACTTTCTCCTCCCACTCATATACAGCCTTCTAATCCTCAATTGCCCTCTTCAATTCATCATATCTCTAATCCAAATGGCATCAATTTGTTTGTGGACCTTGATTTGCATCCAATCCCACCCGACTTCGGCACAGCCATCCACTCCTCCTTCGTCTGCCAACCAAACCCTCACCAGAATACATCCCATGAAATTACACACTCCTAAACCACCCAAATATGTTTATCTACATCAGACCTTCCCTTCCCCTATTGTTTGCGAACCCACGTACTTCACCCAAGGTCAAAAATTTCTAGAATGGCGGTAAGCTATGGCATTGGAGTTTGATGCTCTTCAACATAATAAGACTTGGGAGCTTGTGTCTTGCCCTCCTAATGTTAATGTCATTGGTAATCGTTGGGTTTACAAAATTAAGCGGCATGCTGATGGGTCTATTGATCTATTTAAAGCTCGGTTAGTGGCTCGTGGGTACACACAGGAGTATGGCTTGGATTTCCTTAAAACTTTCAGTCCGGTGGTGAAGTCGATGACCATTCATTCTGTTTTATTAGTGGCAGTTTCTAAGGGATGGGTTATTTGGTAGCTAGACATTAGCAATGCCTTTCTTAATGGGCATTTGGATGAAACCCTTTATATGGTTCAACCGCAGGGCTTTGTTGATAAACAATTTCCTGATTTTGTTTGTAAGTTGCGGAAGTCTTTTTATGGCTTGAAGCAAGCCCTGCGTGCGTGGTATCAATGTCTAAGTGCCTTTTTACTTTAGGTTGGCTTTGTTGTTTCACATGTGGATTCCTCTCTGTTTGTGTACCGCCTTGACCACTTCACTTGTTTTCTTTTGGTTTATGTTGATGATGTGATTCTTACGGGTAACGACTCTGTTTTTGTAACTTCTCTTATTCACAAGCTTTCTACTAAATTTTCCTCAAGGGATTTGGGCACCCTTTATCATTTATTGGGTGTTGAAGTGATTTCCTATAATACTGGCCTGTTACTGTCTCAGAGATCATATATTCTTGAGTTGTTGACAAAAATGGGTATGCAGGCTTATAAGCCCTGTTCTACACCTATGGTTTCTGGTGTTCCATTGTCTAAGTTTGCTGGTGAAGCTTTGTCGATTGAAGATGCCACTAAGTATCGTCAATTGTGTGGAGCTTTACAGTATGTCACTCTTACACGCTATCTCCTTTGCAGTTAACAAACTCTGTCAATTCTTACATCAACCGACCACAACTCATCTTCAAGCCCTTAAACAGTTGTTGCACTATTTACATGGAATTGTAGCTTTGAGCTTATTCATTGCTCCATCTTCCCTTGATCACCTCACGGCCTATAGTGATGTTGATTGGGCCAGCTGCTCAGATGATAGGAAATCAACAAGTAGTTTTCTTATCTTCATTGGCTCCAATCTCATTGCTTGGAAATCTGGAAAACATAAGACTATGGCCAGATCCTCCACCGAGTCTAAATTTAAGGCTATGGCTAATTTTTGTGTGGAATTAAAATGGTTGATCAGATTGTTTCAAGACTTGGGTATCCGTTTTCAGATAGCACCCCATGTTTGGTGTGATAATGTTGGCGCTGTTTTCTTGTCCTCTAATCTGATTTTTTAGGCTCATTCAAGACATGTTGAAATATATTTCCATTTTGTTCGTGATTTAATTTCAACAAAGGTGTTTTTTATTGGTGTTTTGTCTTCCGGGATCAACTTGCTGATGTTATCACTAAGGCTCTCTCTTCTTCTCAGCATCGTCACTTTGTTTCCAGGTTGCACGATCTTCCACCTTCAGCTTGTTGGGGCGTGTTAACAGATAAACGTTATTTTATTTGATCTTCGCATATCTCTCTTGATAGACGTGGTTTCTGCATATCTCCCTTGATATCCCTTCTTTTTTATATTTGAATAGCTATACTTAGATACTTTGGATACTCTATTATGCTTTCCTCTGTATAGATATGTTGCTCTTGTAACCTGTTAATAGTGTGTGAAATACATCAATTATTTGCAACCTACTCTACTGATTATGCATAAACCAACAACACATCATTTTGGAGCAGTAAAATGAGTACTATGATACTTAGCTGGAACTAGAAATTTTGGTATCTTGTTTCGCAAGACAAAGGATTTCAATTTGAAAGGCTTCAGTGACAGTGATTGGGCCGGATGTATAAAGGATAGGCAAACACGTAGCCATTGTTTTATCCTGGGTTCAGCAGCAGTGTCCTGGAGTTAAAAAAAACAAGCAACTGTGGTGCTATCCTCGATAGAAGCTGAATACGTAGCAACAATAGCAGTTGCATGCCAGGTAGTATGGCTGCGGAGAATTCTTCATGATTTAGGGTAAGTAGAGACTGAAGTTACTAGCATTACATGTGACCATAAATCAGTTGTGATGTTAGCTAAAAATCCTGTGCACCATGGTAGAACAAAACAGATTGAAATCAAGCACCATTTCGTAAAGGAGCTGATGGCTAAGAAAGAAATAAAAATGGAGAGTTACAGAACTGAAGAACAAGTTGCTAATTTGTTCACAAAAAGCCTTCCACAAGTTAAGCAAGAAGAATTTTGTTCTTAACTTGGAGTTTCAATGTTCGAATAAAGGGAGAGTGTTAAAGTTAATTAATTCTCACGTGTGTTTTCAATTTTCTAGTTAGTGAGAATAAATATTCTAGCAGATAATAATATTTTAGCAGTTGAGAGTTTACCACTAGACTTATCAAGTAGTTGAGAGTTTATAAGCTAGAAACTCTCTTTTTCTTCAGGTCACCGTTTCTTTGTATTGCCTATGAAAACTCATTTTCAATGATACAACCAGTATAGTCAATTCCTCCCAATATTTGCTTTCTTGCTCAGCCAAAATTCCAACACAACATTCTTTTAATACCTATTCATATATGTATTTATATTTTAGAGGTAACTCAAACGGGTAAAAACTCTTAACAAAAAAGTGTTTAAACATATAAAAATTAGATACATTTCAAATTATTTAGTAAATACTACATATTTTGTTCTAAATTACATCTTCAAACTAAATGTTTTTGTTTGGATCTCATATTTAGAAATGACATCAATATAATTGAACGTTAATATTTTATGTTAAATATAAGGCCAGTTTTTTTCAAATTTTTTATTGATAAAGAAAACTATTAAATTGAATAAAATGCATAAATTTGTGTGTATAAATAAATTTCTTATAAAATAGCGTCAAAATAAAGAATTAGGAGAAAGGTTTGCTTTTTCTTTTCTTGGTTAAATACTTAAAAGGGGTAGTTTCCCTTAACCCCTTTTAATATAGACCTCTTGTTTCTATTCACGCCAGGATCAGGGCTTCAAAAAGGCAAATGGGGAGGTCAGAATACTACTTTTCTAAGATTTCATGGTGTAAAGCGTATCTCAGTGTCTCTTTGGGAATGTTTAGTTTGTAAGTAGCTATTTATAGTTCCTTCAAAAAAAAAAAAGTAGCTATTTATAGAATACAAATTTGCTTGTTTACGAGAAAATGATACGCATTTACCTATTGCCATCCATGTGCCCTAATGGTATATTGACGGCCGGTTTTTTCTTTTTCTTTTTTGTCTGTGGGCGTAACTGCTTGATACTTCGAGTTACAAATGGTAAATGTTTGATTGACACTTCCAGTGATCCTGTCCAAGACCACTTTTCTTTTTCTTAATTTTTCCGATCATACTTCCACGAAGCTTCACTATTTTTTTTTTCTTTCTTACGTACTCAGTTTCTTGTTATTCATCACAGGTTACACCTCTCCGCATTTTGCCCCAAAGACAAACTTTCTGGACATCTCTAAATGCTTGAATTTCTCTTTTTTGCTTCTATTACTTACATTTCAACTAATCATTAAATTTGTTTAAGAACATATCTTAGAACAATTAGTAAGATTACTTTTTGTAACCAAAAGGTAAGATTACTTTTTGTAACCAAAAGGTCATGGATTCGGGCTAGTTACGAAAATAATTTCTTTGTAAAAATATAAAGAGAAGATTGTGTACAATTTAGTCACTCTCACCCGACCCTTTCAAAACAAGAACTCTTGTGCACTGAATTTGGTTTTTTTAATTAGACAAGAATTTTTTGCACGAATTCTTGGATAATTTTAATAAATTGAAAAGAGAACTTGTGAAGTATTCCATTAAGTTAAAATGTTAGTCTCGTAATATCAAAGTTATGGATAGAGTAATTAATATTAATATTGTTAGGATGGACAATATTATGGCCATCATTTTTTAAATTATTTCATAAAAAGATATATTTATTCTAAAAGATTAATTAAATTAGTTATAAAGCTTACTAATTCTTAAGAAGAAAATTAACTATCGACAGTTGCAATTTAAAATTTTAAGCAGGTGTAATTGTGCACTTTAAAGATTTGTAACAATTTCAAAACTTAGAAATTTTATTACGAATCAAATTTAGGATTTTAAATTCTTCCGCATAACTATTTTTATAAATTAAGATATTTCAAAATATAATGATGTATCTTTTTTTTTAGTAGAGGGAAATTCCTTCTGAGAAGGCCTAGCGGGCAACATCTCTCATGCAATGGAGGGCGCAACGGGCAACATCTCCAACAGGAGGGCCCAACAAGTAACGCCCTTAGTGGATAAAACCTCCAGCTATTCCAGGCTCTTATAAGGACTATAACAACACGGCATGGAATCGAATCTGGAACCTAGCGCACGTCAATCTCCGCTCTCAACTATCCGGCCACATCCATCGAGGGCCTTTTATTAAATTTCATTTAAACTTAAGTTCCATCTCATCGTCTTCGATCCTTTGATAGTACATTAAATGACTGGGCCTAGAGTTTGAATTACTGTTTTTAATTTTTGTCACCTGCACATAGCAGCCAGTAGTGGCAATGATTTTGTAATGATGGTGTAAAGATGTTGTAACTGTAAGTGAACCTAAACCAGCTAAAAGTGCAGGAAGATTTTATGTATCCAAATTTCAAAGTAGTTAAAGAAAATAATAACTGTGAATCAATGAATAATGAAGCATATCTAATGTAGCAAAGATCTTTATTACGACAATACAGATGATTACACACGGATGAACAGTTCATAGATACACAATCTTGATGGAAATTATTTATGTGGCAGTTCCTTTTCTTGTTGAGAATCGGGAATTTACAGGATATTTATATAGTTTCTAAATGAGGTAAGATATGTTCAGGTTTACGTCTATTCCCGTGGCTCTACAATTTCGGTTTGAAAAACATGACCAACGCCAGGGCTGTGACCAGGTTTTGTGGGACGGAATTCATCATTTTGTTCTGAAATAAAATGGTTGATGCTGGAATGAATGGCTGATGATACCCTTGAGTCAATTTCATCGGATTCTAACGGATGGCCAACACCTGGGCTAATGCCTGGTGTTGTTGGCCTGAAATCATTCTGATCATACTCTGAAGTAGACTCACTTGAGACAAAGCTAGAAATTTGGGTTATTCTTGGGAACAATTCTTGTTTCCCTGCCAAGGATCTGTGGTCACTAGGAGTAATGGGATTTGGGGCTATAGCAGGTTGAGAACTTTCTGCATTTCCTTCCGCATTTTTATGGTGCAAGTTGATAGTATTGCTGCTGTTGTGCTTTTGTGAGTGCTCTTTGATGGCTGCAACCTCCTGCTTTTCCATTGTTTTGATTTTCCTTCCTTCAGTTATTGGAAAATGAATGGAGATGATTAGTGCAAAAAGAGTAGCATATGTGCAAACATTTAGGGTTTGTGCCATTGCAAAACAAGATAGAGGTTAGATATGTTTCGAAACTATTGGACAAGAGAAGAAGCTCAAGGGTTGAATGTATGATAGTTTGAGATGGCTGAAGAATGATAATTTAAGTTGTAGGAAATTGTAGTTACAGGAGGATGTGCTTACTTGGGACTAATACAAGATGCAAGCTACCAAATAGATGCTGAGGTCTGGTTTCCTGGAAGGCATTTATAAGCCTAAAAAGTATGTCCAACCACATTCCTCACCGCTAATAATTTCATTTTAAAAATATGTGGGCTAAGATAATCAATTTTGGTCGGTTTACACACTATGTCATAAAATAGTTCAAAAGGGTTGATGGAGTTTACTATCTTAGATTTTTTTTTTATAACCTAATAAAAGTTTTGCTAATAAGTAGAGTCGGAGAAGGTACAGTAGTATATAATCTTACCCTAATTTATGGAGAGGTTATTTCTAATGTTTACTATTTTGGAGATCTTCCTCTAAATTCTGCATGTTGCACTAGTATTGCTCTATTGTTTAATAAGTCATCATCAATGTAGCAAAGTTTTCACAGTTGACTTGATATATAATAATAGGAAGAGTGATCATTATCTTAAACCGTCCTATCTTCATCATGTTCCCTATGAAACTGAAATCCTGGTCACATAGAATACTTGAAAACGGTCCAACCTTTCAAATGACCTGGTAGCCTTTGATCTCAAACTCAAACTTTGCCTCTTTTAATTAATAAAATTATGTCTGATAGTTTTACGAGTGGGCAGAACAATAGCCTCAATTGCAACTTCTCACCTTCATTTAAAAGTTTGTTCTTAACTACATCCACTCATAACTTTAAGTCTATAACCACTATACAAATATTTCAATTTTAACATTAATTATTTCATATATAATCACTATTATCGTATAGTATAGGTTATACTACAGTTGCATTAACGATTACAATAACATAAATGATGCAATTATAAGTATATATATTGCGGATGCAATTACAACAAATTGCAACAACAAGAGGACAATTATAATATTTCCCCTACAATTGAAGTTGCGATTGTAATTTATAACCTTGAGTCATATGATCATAACTACAATATTAGTTTTGCCCTTAATTCACTATTCAAAGTCTTGAATCCATCTGTAGGAAGTTGAAGCCTGAATGCCTGATACTTGACCTTTCATTGAAATGAAATGTCGCTATAATATTGACTGAGAACGGTACTGCGGGTGGCAGTCTATTAAATCAATACTTTTGTCGAAAGAGTCTCAAAACATCGTCGGTTTTCCCCACCACCAAAATACAGCTAAATGATAGGGATTCCCATGTACTCTCCGCTTACAGATGTATAGTATTAAATGTTGATGGTTTGTACGGAAGCTCAGAGAACTTTTGGTCGACAAGTTCAAGTGAAACACATCTGTCCATTCCTTCATTGTTTGAACTTCATTTTTAAAATGTTCTTGTAAACTTTCTAAATGGCCTGAATCATTACGAGCTGCTGAAAGTTAAAGATTCCTTATGAGTGGTAACCAGAAGAAATTCAGTCCTTGATCAACTATTCTATATATATACATTCTATCGATGTTCAATGATTTGTAAATTAGTGCATCAATTACAAAGATTCTTTAGCTAGACAGCTTTTTTTGCCAGTAGTGCACTAGTCCACCCCTAGTTTTCATTTGATAAGTTGATACATGATAAGGGGTGAAAGTCTTCACGTCTTATAGGGTATTTACTATCTAGTTGAAATTTCGTAAGTGCATTCTCTTGTGGAAAATCTTGCATATAATCAATATATGCACTAAATAAAAAAATGGCTGGAACCCTTTACATAGTTAATGTTTTACAACTTAAGTCTGTATTGTTTAGCAGTTTTTCCACAATCCCAGCGCACGAAACCGTATTGTCTGCATATGTCGTGCGTATTCTGCTTTTTTCAAAAGCTGTGCTTCCTCCTACATTCCTAGGTTACATTCCTAGTTGGCTAATCAGTAATCCCATTTTTTCACTTAATCTAAGCAAATTTCTGTAACAGTAAAATCCACTATACTTAATTGCAGGCTTCAAGAACATGGTACGTGATTTGCCAGACAACTGCCACTAACGGAAGAGGCAATTTGGTTGGTCCTTAAACCAGCCGAAATTAGACCCACATATAATTAATATTTAGTAGTAACATATTGAGAATTGATGTGACTTGAGGTATTTGGAGTTTTGTGTAGTGCTCTTTGAACACTATTCCCTTATCCTAAAATGTTTTTTATGATGTTCCAAGTTGTCGGGACTGACTGTCTTTTCTATCAATTAAAAAACTTGGAAGTGCCAAATCGCAAATTTAGATCTCTACATCAAAAGAAATGCTCCATTGGCAGTCCCAGAAAGAAACTTGATGACTTGTAGAAGTCCCAAGAGTGGAAAAGAAATAATGAAGCATAGAAGAACTTTTTGGCATGCACTGTAGGCTAGGGTCAGGATGCTCCTTTAAGTTCTTCCCTTGGTGCGGCCCTACTCGGAAGAAACCAAAGAATATGCCGCTAATTTCAGTTATGTACGTTTTTGTGGGGCAGAAAGTTTTATCAGTCAAATAAAACAACTTATGTTGAAAGGGTTATGTTTTACTTCTGAAAATTCCAAAGGATATACTCTTGCAAAAATCTTGTTCAACTGCAATTACTTTGAACTGTATATATCGGTTGCTTGGTATAAAGTAACTGTATTAGCAACTGTTAATTTTTAGCACAAATGAAAATAGAAAAATTAAACACGAAATAAACAGATCAACACCCAAAATTTGGTAACACAGTTTGACATACCTTGCCTACGTATGTGGAGCTCTCATTCAGCTTAATCACTTTTACCGAAGAGCAATAGTTTTATACAAGGCTTTACTAAGCCGACACCACTCAACCTTGATATTATCCACTCGCTCTCACATCCCGTGAAAGAATTTCACTCTCAATAATATAACTACCTCATGCAAATCTCATTTTCACAACATTTTTTAACAGTAAAGATGATAATTGAACAATTCAAATTATTGAAACAATAAAGACAAAAACAACGACAACAATACTTGAGATAGA